>BOSO01015901.1:14038-26433 GCA_018403395.1 Gorsachius goisagi | reverse complement strand
CGCCTTGGCCAGGCCGCGCGGGCGGGCGGGGGGGCGGGCCTCTCCTTGCGCATGCGCAGTGCCGCGCTCGTGCCGGCCGGCAGGGGAGGCTCGGGCTCTCCGGGCCGCTGTTACCGGAAGTTACGTTAGCAGCTTCCGGTTCCCTCCCCCCTCCCCCCCGCATCCCCCCTTTTCTCCTCCTTCTCCCCAACAACCGGGGTCGCGGCGGCCCCGAGCCTCGGGGCCTCGGTGAGTGCGGCCTGCTCGGGGTGGGCAGGGTGCTGAGGGGTGCGGGGGGACAGCGGGGGTGAGGGGGGTTGGGGGGCTGGGGGGGGGCACGGAGGGGGCTGCGGGGCGGGGGATCATGGGGGCGGGATGTGTTGGGGGGCTGTGTGGAGGCTCTGGGGTCAGGAGGGCCCTGTGGGGCAGGAGGAGTCGGGCAGGGAGGTGCTGGGGGGCTGGGGGGGGCATTGAGGCGAGGAGGGGGCTGGGGGACAGGGGGAGTTGGGGTGGAGACTTTAGGGGGGGCTGGGGCGAGAAGAGAGCGAGCGGGGGGGGCTGGGGGGGACATGAGGCGAGGTGGGGCTGGGGGACAGGGGGAGTTGGGGTGGAGACTTTAGGGGGGGCTGGGGGGAGAAGAGAGTGAGTGGGGGGAGCTGGGGGGGACATGAGGCGAGGAGGGGGCTGGGGGAGTTGGGGTGGAGACTTTAGGGGGAGCTGGGGGGAGAAGAGAGCGAGTGGGGGGAGCTGGGGGGCAGGGACGTTCGGAGGCCGAGGGGTTGATGGAGACTTGCAAATATGAGCAAACTCTAGGGTGTAAGGGGGAGCGTAAGGGCATGGGGAGTGGGGGACTGGAGGCTGAGGGGTTGGGGGTGGTGCAGGGGTACAGGGGGGCCGTGGTGGCCCTGGGCTGGGGTGCTGGGGGGGGGAGGAATGGGGCTGGGGGTGCAGCGGTAGGTGTTGGACAGAGGCCTCAGTGGGGTGACGGTGGCGCAGGTGGGACGTGTTGGGGCTGACAGGGGCTGTTTGGGTGTTAGGGGTGTGTTGTTTGGGAGGTGTGGGGTCACGGGGGCGGGAGCGGAGCTGGGAGGGGCTGGGGTCTGCCTTTGCATTTGTAGGGCCGGAGGAAAGCATGTGGGGTCACGGCTGGGGGTGCAGCTGGGAGAGAAATGTGGGGAGGGGGAGCTGGGTGGGGCTGGAGTGGGGTGAGGGCAGGGGAGTGTTGGGCTGGGATGATGGAGGAGCAGGAGAGGAGGGGGGCTGGAGACGATGGATGCAGACAGGGAGACTGATGGGAGAGGTGGGAGCAGGGAGCGCTTCAGGAAGGGGGTAGGCGTCTGTGAGTGCTGCTGACAGGGGGCAGACCTGAAAACAATGGAGGCTGGTTGGGTGGTTGCCGGGCCCAGCTGAAAGGGAGGCGCAGGGGCTGCAGGCCTGGACAGAGGAAACTGCTGGGGCTGGATGTTATAATCCTTAAGGGCCACAGGCTGCGGAGGAGAGGGGCTCTTGCGGGCTGCTGCGTGAAGGTGGAGCTGTGGGACGGATCAGGAGAAGCATCTGCGTGGTTCTCCTCCCAGGCGAGGGAGAGGGTTGGGAACTGCTCTGCAGGTTTTGCGAAGGGGAGGGCGTCGAGGTGGCGAAGCGTAAGGCTCCAGCGTTCACCGGGTTTGGAGAGTCCGTGCAGAGATTCGGAGGAGACAATGGGAATCCCTGGATGTCCCAGGAGCCTCTGGCTCCACAGTTCACTTGCGCTTTGGTTATTTTTGGCTCCCTGTGATGTTATCTTAATAAAATATATCACATGTTCTTCGTGACTAGCTTTGGAAAAAATGGAGCTTATGCTCTTGTGAGCACTGTGCCTCGGAAGATGTGCTACAGTAGTAGGGTTTCATCGCCTTTTCTCACCTCTTTGTGGTGTCAGGTGCAGCAGAAATGGATTCCCAGGAGATCAAAGAGCTGCAGCAAGAAGTGATGGAGGCGCTGGGAATCTCCATGGAGGAGCTCCAGGATATCATCGACAAAGAGCTGGAAAAGTTCGAGTCCGTGAAGCAGAGGAAGCAGCAACTGGAGGAGCTGGAGAAGTGCGTGAAACAGAAGGAAGAAGAGGTGGCTCGCGTTGACCGGCTCTTTGATGATGCTTCGAGGTGGGTGCGCTTGGAATTGCAGCTGCGTGTCAGAGTTGGGCCTCAGAGCAGAGGGGGAGATTGGGGGCCGAGTCCCATGTCCTGAGCGCTGCTCATTTCCCTTTGCTGTGGACTGACGCTGTGATTCTGCATCAGTTTATTTGTGTGTGGTTATTGAGGGATAATTAAAATTACTCCCCTGTGGCTTTAAATCCTTCATGTGAACACTCTTCCCTCACCTCATCATGGTTGTGTTTAATTAGCAGCTCCCCAGCGGTTGGTTCCTGTTTTTTTCTGCAGTATTGTGGGGCGTACAGCTGGGCTCACCTTGCCTTTTACTGTCCCTACCTTTCTCTTTTTTCCCCAGAGCCATTGATAAATGCGAGATATTGGTGAAGGATCTGTACTCCAAGCTGGGCCTCCAGTATCGTGAGAGCAGTTCTGAGGACGAGGACTTGGCTGCCAAGGCCGCAGAAGTGATTGAGATCCCAGATGAGGATGATGATGATGTCATGAGTATCGATTCGGGCTGGAAGCACAGTTCAGTATCTCATTGCGCCACATGGTACCAGGGGGAGGGTTGGAGGCCTGAGCGTGTCCTGGAGGAGGATGGGAATGAGGGGCATCAGAATAAGGATATCGTAGAGTTGGCCATAAGCCCCGTGGGTCCGTAAGCAGGAGAGGATGGGGTAGGAAATGCCGTTGGCTCATGTGAGGAACATCAATGCTGGCACGGTCTGCCGGGGCCCGTGACTGTTCCATGGTTCCCGGAGTCCCAAACCAGGACTTTTCCCTTTTCCCACCTGCCTGGTCGCTGTCCCCATCAAACGTTGCCCCTGCAGGGAAGCTGCCTGCGCAGAGTGACGTGGGTCTAGAAAGGGTGGCTTAGTAAAAGCCTTGCTCAAGTGGATTTCTTGACAGGGACAGAGAAGGCTTTTGAAGGGATGCTTTTCTCTGTTCTCTCTTCTTTCGGTGACTTAACTAGGATGGATTTTTTTCCTCCCCATAGATGTTTTAAACCAGTTCTTTTCTCTTTAAATGCAGGCGATAGTAGTCCCAGAATCACAAAGGATCAGACTCTGGTGAGTCAGAAAAGACCTGACTATAGTGTGTTACTGCAGTGGGGTTTTCCTGGGACGCTTGGGACATTGTTGTATTTAGTGCAAAAAAAAAAAAAGAAAAGGTTCTTCATGTTTTCTTTCTCTTTCCTTCCCTTCAGCTGCGGGAAGCCATGGCTGCAATGAGAAAGTCTGCCCAGGATGTCCAGAAATTTATGGATGCTGTGAACAAGAAAACAAATGCACAGGATGCACAAAAAGGTCAGCGTGTGAGAGCTTCCTGGGCTGGCACCTGTGCCTGCCCTTACCCTGGTCCTGTCTGCTTCCTACCCCTGTCTGTTTTCTTTCGGAAAAAGAAAATAACTGTTCTTTTTCCCTGCTGGAAAGACACATTAGGACGTAGTGATTCCAAATTCCTATTTTTCCTTAAACCCTTTCCAAAAGCAAATACAAGGAGTGCAGTTTCCATAACATGAAAGCTTTTTAATGTGTTTAAACCTCACTCGCTGGTTACTTCATCCAGTAACATTGAGGCAGCGAGGCTGACTGAGGTGAAGGAAAGCAAGAACGTCACCTGTCTCGGGTCCTGTCTCCAGGAATGTTCTTCCAATTGCGCATGTAAGAGAGGGAGGCTTTGGGCAATTTCTAACCTTCCTCCTGGTGGTGTTCCTTGGGTAGATGCACAGACCCCTCAGGAGACTCCTGGCCCTGTCCAGCCCGTTGGCCCCGCAGCGGCTGCGAGTGATCTCAGCAATGACGGTGATCTGAACGTTGGCATGAGGATCCTGGGCAAGAAGAGAACCAAAACGTGGCACAAAGGAACTCTGATTGCGATCCAGACGGTCGGTACGTCCTGTGCGTGCTGCTGTGACCCGCTGCTCGTGGCTTTCGCTAAGCTTTGGGTGGGTGACATTGATCGGGCTTGGAGCAGGTCCTCTCCTGTGTCAGAGCACCTAGTGCCACCTGGAAAGACTCGTGAAAGCAACACGTCCCCACTGTAATATTTTACTGTGCAAATTAGTTTCTGAAAGGCTTTCAAATAAGTTCTGGGCTTGGATCAGAACGGTACACGGTGTTGGACATCTTGTATGAAATCACGTGGCTTTTGTTTACCTTGCCGTGTTGAAATGTCTTTCAGGTGCTGGAAAGAAGTACAAAGTGAAATTTGATAACAAAGGGAAGAGTTTGCTTTCTGGCAATCACATTGCTTACGACTATCACCCCTCACCCGAGAAACACTATGTTGGCAGCAGGGTTGTGGCAAAATACAAAGACGGGAACCAGGTCTGGCTGTATGCTGGCATCGTGGCTGAAACCCCAAACGTAAAGAATAAAGAAAGGTATTCATCCTCCTCTGCGGTCCTGTACCGCTCACTCTCTGGGGTTTGGTTTTGTTTGGTTTTGTTTGGTTTGGGTTTTTAGGGAAAAAAAAAAAGGTGTATTTGGTATTGTGGGAGCTGAATTCTGCTCTTTCTGGGGATGGAGCTCTGAATGTTGTTTCTTTGGTCTTCCATATCTCTGAAAGCCCTGGGAGGAGCTTCCATTCTGTTACTCATGTCCCTGAGGCAGAAATTGTATCTGGTAATTCATTCAAATTATCAGACAAATGTAAGTCTGCACTGCTCAAGGCACAAAACACAGCATTAGGAAATGGGAGCCCTAGAAGCGTTTAGTGCCGGCGGTGCTGCCAAAGCAGTTAAGGAGGAGAAACAGCAGCTCTGCAGCAGCGTGTAAATAAGGGGCACGGCTTCCTCAGTGCTGTGGCTTAGGCTTGTGGTCTTTCTGAGGGGATTCATAAAGGATAGAATCACCCTGTTTGTTTCAAATGTGGATTTGCCGTAAAGGCCTAATCGTGTTCAAGTTCTAGCTCGTGTGTGTTTAATAACCAAAACCGAACCGCATTTATCAGTCACATTGCAAATTTACTCCTCCTGGCTGTAAGGCTGATCTCTCATAATGCAGCCTTTCTACAGCTCCGTAGCCTGAAGTTATTATTCAGGGGCACACAGCACTAAGTGGGTGTCGTATCCAGCCCTGTGGGTGTTCCCCTCCCAGCTCCCGGTCACCCGCAGGCACTGGGGACTCTCTCATGCTCTCTCCTGTCTGCAGGTGGAGCCCTGGAGGTGTCCCCCAGCTCTCTCCCTGTGGTGCTCTTTGAGTCACGGCCTCTGCTGCTGCTGCTCTGTCTCAAAGGCTCCAAAAATATCTCTTCTTGCAGAGATTAGGAGCAGCGAAACTGTCTTCTTGCTTCCTTTACCTCCTGTGGCCGAGGCACAGAGGGGATCTGGAGCTGAGGGAGGAGGGCCTGGCTGTGCTATGCTGCTGGCAAGCTTTGGGGAGCCTCTCGTTTGGCTTTGGGAGCACAGGGATAGCTCAGGGCTGGGGGAGAGCTGTGCTGAACCAACCAAGGGACGCAGCAGTACTGCAAAGCTCATCGCCCTCTGGCAGAAATGATCGCTTCGTTCTGTCCTCATCCACCACATCTGATCTGAGGGCCTTTGGGACAGGAGAAGCAGGAGGGCTGCTCCCTTTTCATTGCCTGATGGGGAGCTGCGTTTCATTCAGCTGTGTTTCTCATTCCAACTTCCAACGCTTGTCCTCTTTGCTCTTCTCCAGGTTCCTGATCTTCTTTGATGATGGCTACGCTTCGTATGTCAAGGAGTGGGAGCTGTACCCAATCTGTAGGCCCCGTGAGTGATCTCTGCCCCTCCTGTGTCCTAACTCTGACACTGTATGGAGAGCCCTTGGGTATATGAGAAGCCTGGGCTCAAAACATAGAGGACAGAGTGCATGGCCCCTCTGGTGCTGTGCCTGTAGACGTTTGCATACGAGGAAGTGGTGGTTTATTACCAGCAGGGTGAGTGTGCTGTGGCTCCTTGCACTCTGGGTGCGTTAACGGGGCTGGGTGCCCTGCCACCCGAAATCCGGCCACTCGGGATTGCTGCTGATTGTTCTTGTGTAAAAATTCCATCTGGGATCCCTTTAAAAAAGAACTAAAGATTCTCTTTGTAAGAGTCTTTCCTCCTCTTCCCTTTCTCCCATCCGTACCTTTTTAAACAGTGCAAAAGACCTGGGAAGACATCGAGGATGTTTCCTGTCGCGATTTCATCGAGGAGTACATCACGGCCTACCCCAACCGTCCCATGGTGCTGCTGAAGAACGGCCAACTGATCAAAACAGAGTGGGAAGGGACCTGGTGGAAATCCAGAGTGGAAGAAGTGGATGGCAGTCTGGTCAAAATCCTTTTCCTGGTAGGGCAATTTCCCTTCTCCCACGAGAGGGGCAAGATGGGCTTAAATTTGAGCCGGGTGGGGGGAGATGACTCTGTTGGGCTGATCCTTGCTAAGGTCAGACAGGGGCCTGGAGCGAGCAGGTATTTGCTTAGTAGGTAGACCGCCAGTTTCTCCTGTGCGTTGATGTGAAGGTGGGACTCATTTGTGTGACCAAAGCTTCAGAAGCCTTCTAAAGCATTTTGCGTGTGAAACTTTGAAGTGGTGGCTGAATAAGAAACAAACCCCATCATCTGCAGGTATTCTACCCTGGTCCCTTTCTTGATGTAAATGCCTAGCCATGTCTTCTGTCCAAATACAAGCCCTGGTGGGAGAAGCAGGAGAGAAACTGTGCAGAAGCTGCGATATTCTGCCTGCTCAAATTCTACGAATTGCAGAAAAGGGAGCAGAAGTGCTATCTGTGCCCACTTGGCTCCCTTCCTGCCCAGATAACTGCATAGCCGCTGGGGCAGCGGAAGACACCATGCGCTTGCAAATTTAACCTCCCTGTCCTGGAGCAGATTCGGTTTGGGCCGAGGAGCTAGCTTGTCTCCTGAGGGAGTCTGGTTTCTCCAACAGTGCCTCATTAGTCAGTGTTTGGGCTGAGAATAGAACCGCATTGGAAGTTTGGGGTCTTGGGACTGGGCCTCTTCTCTAGATCTGGTTCGTATTTGGTGTTCCCCAGGTACGATGAATTACTGCCTTTGTCCTCTCTTGGCTGCGTGGTCTTTCAAGAGCCTTCAGGTCAATGCTTTGCCCCCTTCCCATTCGATTCTGCTCGCCGTAAAAGCACGCTGCTGTCTCCCAGGCCTCTATTGTACCTCTGGAAGGTCTTGCCATAGGTGCTGTGAGTGTTGCCTTCTCCTTGCTGCAGGATGACAAACGTTGTGAGTGGATTTACCGGGGTTCCACACGCCTCGAGCCCATGTTCAGCATGAAAACTTCCACAGCCTCCACCCAAGAAAAGAAGCAAAGTGGACAAGCAAGGACTCGTCCCAATGTCGGTATGTGGCATCTTTTTCTTTCATTTATATCCTGGAATCCGAACGAACGCATTGTGGGTTGGCGGGGGCGGGTGGGTTGGGTTTTGTTTGGTTTTGGTGGGGTTCCTTTAGCAGAGCTCCTGGCGATATAAGATTTACAGTGGGCTTTTTCTCCCGGCATAAAGACACCGCAAAACCAGACTGCAGATGGGTGAAGTGGCCAGAATCTGTTTGGGGTGACTGGCTGTGACTCAGAGCTCAGCCAATGACCTGGTGTTAATTGCAAGTGCCTCTTGTTTTGGTTGCCTTTGGGAGCTAAATCAATATTCTGTGGCTAGTGCTACAAACTTTGGTTGACGGTAGAGGCTTTTCTTGTTGATACTTTGCTTCCCCACTAGGTGCTGTCAGGAGCAAAGGGCCTGTAGTCCAATACACGCAAGATCTGAGCGGAGCTGGTACCCAGTACAAACCCTTAGAGCAAATGCAGGCAGCCTCCCTGGCTGCACTCTCCGTTTCTCCGCAGCTTGCTGAGATGGAGTAAGTACCTGAGTCAGTTCTCTGCTTCCACCACTACCTCCTTTGCATTTCGACTCCAGCGCTCAGCTTTTTCAGGCATCACCCTTTCTGTGTAGAGGAGTCCTCAGGTACGGGTTCCTCCATGACTAGGCTTGTTTCCTGGGCACACAGATTGCTTTTAGTCATGCTTCTGGGGGAAACTATAGATAAAGGCTGCTGGTTGAGTAACTGAGGGCGGGAGAGCTGACAGCCCAGCACCCCCTGGGCCGAATGCCATGTTCTTACTCAGCTAAAGCTTCGCACTTGACGTTTTTCCACGTTAGAACGTTTGCTCCTTCTCTTCCAAAAATCTGAATTGCTCCCTCGTGTCACGATCCAGGCACTGGCCCCCGGCTGCCTTGTATTCCTCCGCTCGGACTGACCTGCTCGCAGACCTCAATGACTTATGGGGCGCTGAGAACTCTGGATCAGTGGTTGGTCTCGCTGGTCACGGACCAAACCTGATAAAGCTCAGCCACGGCCAAGTCGCGCACGTGCCTCCTGCTGCCAGGGGCCCAAGCGGGACGTTCACGGAGGTGCAGGCTAGTGCTGAAGGAGGCCTGGATGAAAGAGAAACTCTGCCTTGTGATGAAGGGAGCATGTTGGAGAACACCAGGGTACTTGAGCACGTGCTCTGGGACTTTAATAACATCTAGAGATGCTGTCCCGTTTTTTTTTTTTTGTCACCACGGTGGATTTCCTATCCGTATTTATGGATGCCTGGCCCCCTGCCAGAACATCTGCTGTGACTGTGCCTTGCTGTGCAGACAAAAGGGAGAAAGGAGATGTCCCAGCTGTAAGGAACTCGTGCGGCAAGCGAATCTCTATTCACCGGAGGCTTTCCAAGTGTAGCAGCATCTAAGAAACCCTGCCTGCCCCCAGCCTCTGGTCTCAGGAGGGGGTTCCTCCCCAAGTACTGGTGCAATATGGCCCATTCTGCCCCTGGATGTGGGGGCTAACTTGGAAATGCTCCTCCTGTGCCATTCTGACCACGACTTGAGAATCGAAGCCCATGACAGCCTGGTTCCTCATCTCTTGCATCACCAAGAAGAGAGGCCGATGCTGAAGGGGGGCTGCTCCAGCGTGAGAAGTGCAACGCTGGCCCCTCCACCGCCCGTCCAGGGCCCCACCTGTGAACAGAGGAAGAGCTGGGCTGTTGCCCTAACGCTAGGGCGTCCCGAGCTGTCAAGAGCATAGGAAGGATGTGCAGTGACACAGCAGGAAGATGATAAAGTTGGGCTGCGGGGATCAGCTGGCCTGCAGACTCTCTCCTTTTCCATTTTACAGTCCTTGCGGTGGTTACTGTACTTTCCCCCCCCCNNGTTAATTTCCCCCCCCCCCCCCCCCCCCCCGCCCTCCTCGCAGAGGCTTTGACTTTAGGATCTTGTTTTCAGGTCTAACACAAGCAGACACTACAGATCCACAATTAAATCATGAACTGCTTAAAGACAACTGGTTTTTAACATTGACTGAAGGCAGCGTTCCGTATCCCATGTCCCCGCTGTCCCGAGGGATATTGTTGGGTTAAAAACACGCTGGGTTCAGATGATTAAAACTGGGAGGATGGTTTCTTCACTCTGGTGTTTTGTTTACTCTGAGGAAGGCCTGGTTCTCTTCCCTCTATAGTCTCACTTTCAAGTTCTTCTATGGTGCCAGGGAGCTGCTGCCAGCCATTTCTGACTGTTTAAAGCCCGTTGACAGAAGCTGTTTTCTCTTGCTCTTGAGTTTTGCAATGTGTGTTAACACCTTGCTTTGAAGGCAGATGTTTGCAGAAACGGTCACCCCCTCCTGCTCTCACCGTCTCCTCCCTTTCTGCCCTGATAACATAACTATGTTCTTCCACTTGTGGGAAAAACAGTGGCTGGTTTGGGGTGGTTTTCTGTTTAATCGGTATAAATGAACTGAAAATCTCCCGTTGTTTTCCCAGAGTGTGAGGGCTAGTGTCTTCCAGGTGCCTCCCACCTTCCCGGCGCTGCAGAGGTGGTTGGGAGCCCCTCGTAGCCCTTTTGGCAGTGATGTTATTACATTCCCTTGTACAATCTTATCTCGTTACTTGGTACAGACAAGAGAGTCCTCTGTACTTTCTGTTCCTCCCACTGCTCAGTACCGTAGCAGGTTGAGCCTCTATAAGCTCTCGTTTCTGCAGTGCAGGGGTTTCTTCATGTACTGGTTTGTCTGCCTTCCCGAAACGAAGCCCTTGGGCATCCTCATTACACTCCTCTCACCCCCATGCCTCGCTTCCGAATAAATCGCAGTACGTCAGAAGTAATTCTTTGAACGTAGCTGAGTTCTGGCATTTGGTTGGGGTTGCTGCGGGGTTGCTGTAGCACCAGCAGTCAGAAATGAGCTGATTGTCACACTCGCCAGGAGGAATTCTGCTCGGTTTCTCTCGGATGGGGCACTGTTGCTGACATCCCTGAGGGACTGTCATTTTGACCGCCCTCTCTGTCTAAATCCTCCCGGTTGTTGAGTGTGTGCATCTTGCAAATCGCCTCCCTTCTTCCCTCGTGCAGATGCTTGGACAGTCAGCTGGCCCAGTCGAGAAAGCAAGTGGCCAAGAAAAGCACTTCCTTCCGTCCTGGCTCCGTGGGCTCGGGGCAGTCGTCGCCTTCTTCGCCTGTCCTAAGCGATACACCCCCGGCGGGACGGACCGGTGCGTCCCAGCAGCATCGGTAAGCAAAGCTTGTTCGCGCTTACCGCAGTCCCCTGCATTTGGGCTGCTCGTTTGGTTTAGCACAGGTTTATTTTGTTATGGACTTACACCTTTATTTGCCAGCTTGTCCGGTCCTGGGCATTTGTCTTCCTCTTACCTTGTTGACCCTCCCGGACAACCGATCGTTTCAGTTTGTTGTTGGCTTGAGCTTGGAAGGTCTCTTATCAGTTCTGACCAGCACTTATGTAGTGGAACCTTGGCCAAAGCTTCTGACCCTGCTTGTTTTTAGAGGAATCCTGTTCCTACAAGCTTTCTGGGGCCAGGGAGGAGCTGCTATTAATGTAAACCTGCAGGTGGCTTTTCCACAGCGGTGGCTTTGTGGCAATCAATCCACAGTACAGAAACTGTTGATCCCAGTTCTGAGACAACAACCAGCTTGTGCTTGTTTCTGCTTCCTTGGTTTTGATTTGAGGGGGGGGGTTGTGTTCTCTGCTGCTGGTAACACTCCCTTTGGGGCCTGCCCAGCCTTGCTCCCGGGGGCTGCTGGTGCTTGCATCTAATGGGACTACGCAGCAAAGCCAGCGGGGTGTCCCAGTGCGTCACTGGCAGCTGCTTCGATAGGAATTACATGCCGAAAATCCCTTTGCAGTTTGAGGAGAAAGCACCGCTCTTCCTTAAGCGGCGGCTGCTCAGTGTACCCCTCTTCCTGCAACAGGCTCTCCAGCGGTCAGGCAGGCAGCGGCACAGCCCAGGCCTTCCATGGCATGATGGACCGCGTGCCCAACGAGCCCTCTTACCGAGCCCCGCTGGAGAAACTCTTCTACCTGCCGCACGTCTGCAGCTACACCTGCCTGTCCCGCGTCCGTCCCATCCGCAGCGACCAGTACCGCAGCAAGAACCCCCTGCTCATCCCGCTGCTCTACGACTTCCGACGGATGACAGCCCGCCGACGGGTTAACCGCAAGATGGGCTTCCACGTCCTCTACAAGACGCCGTGTGGGCTGTGCCTGCGAACCATGCAGGAGATCGAACGCTACCTATTCGAGACAGACTGCGACTTCCTTTTCCTGGAGATGTTCTGCCTGGACCCGTATGTGCTGGTAGATCGCAAGTTCCAGCCCTACAAACCCTACTACTACATCGCAGACATTACCAAGGGCAGGGAGGACGTGCCGCTGTCCTGCGTCAACGAGATCGATAACACCCCACCTCCGCAGGTGGCCTACAGCAAAGAGCGCATCCCCGGCAAAGGGGTTTACATCAACACCAGCTGGGAGTTCCTCGTGGGCTGCGACTGCAAAGACGGCTGCAGAGACAAGTAGGTGACCCCTCATGTGCTGCTGGGGTGGGGGGCAGCACCCGATAACGCCGACCACGGCCCAAGGCTCTGGGCTTTGAGCCCGCGCCGCGCTGGTGCATCACGGGTTTGATGCTGGGTCAAGCCCTGCGTGCCCGTCCCTCCACGTGTACGCGTGCGGACAGACACGATTTCTTTTCCTTCCTGTAGAAGCGTTGTGTGAAGCTAACCTCCAGGCCACGGTGGGTTTCTCTCTGTGTCTCTCTAGATCGAAATGTGCCTGTCACCAGCTGACGGTCCAAGCGACTGGCTGCACCCCCGGTGGGCAGATCAACCCCAATTCAGGATACCAGCACAAAAGGCTGGAAGAATGCCTCCCGACGGGGTGAGTAGAGCTGCGTCTTCCCCTTCCCTTCCCCTTTAGACTGGATCTAAGGAAGAAATTCTTTACAGTGAGGGTGGTGAAACCCTGGCAGGG
>BOSO01015898.1:67455-105011 GCA_018403395.1 Gorsachius goisagi | reverse complement strand
CCCTTCCAACCCAAAACCTTCTATGATTCTATGAACTGTGCAAGCAGAGTTTTCTTGAACTCAACGGTAGTAGGTCTAACATCCATTTGAACACCCGTGTCAGCAAGTCATTTTAGCAGCACCCTTAAAAGATGGAAGCAATGTAATTTTGCATCTTTGAGTGGTAAAGGGCTGCATTTGCATTTATTTTTTCTACTTATTCTCTATTTATTTATATCCTTCATTGTATGTCACAGACAGGAAACCTCTGGGGCTTTTACCTTCTTAAATCTTACTGTGTCTTTTATACTGGTTGGTGCCACAATCTCCCCCAAAATGGTGTCTGTTTAGTTCCCTACACTTCTTTTTACAATCCATGCATCTACAAGGTGACCCACAGCTGGCATTTTTGTGACTCTGGTTATTCTTTTAAATATGATCAACATGCAATACTCCCAAGTAAAATTAAATCAACATACACATAGATCTACGTGAATTCTTTTTAAAATCTGACCATACAATTTCTTTCTTGAGTAATGTGCATTCAAGGTACACTCCCAAGATGGAAAGAAATTATTGCACATGAAATATGCAAAGTACTTTTCTTATCTGCATTTATAGTGTGGATGAGCTGAACAATTTTAAAAGTGGATGTATGATTTACAATTGCATATGCAATGATTATTTTTTAAAAGTATGTAGATGTTAAAACTTACTTATGGCTGCAAATAATAATAGTAGCAAGGGTATTATAGTTTTGAGTGTATACAGACTATGCTAAAATACTGATTATTCCTCATGTTAACACCTCTAGTCCTTTAAAAGTATTATACATTAAAAGAATTTTGCATGGATCCAGCAATAATAAAAGAAAAATATCCTGTTATGTACATCTTCCTTGGAATGCTTTGCAAATTTATTCTGCCCCCCTCATCTGCTCAGAGTAACATTTTTTAAAAATGGGTTAATTAATGGTGAAGCAAGGACAGAATGAGCCATCTCTTGATCCATAGGGTTGTACATTCTAGGTCAAACAAAACATTTTGCTGCTTATAATTGTCATTCTATTATGGTGTTCCATAGCCAAAATTAGACAAACAAGTACATAATCTTTTAGAAATGTTAAGTGAAATTCACAATACTGCATATCAAGGTAATTTATTAATTTATTTAGCAACTGTCTGGCCTCTGAAGACTTATTTTGATAGTAAGAGGTCAGTACATCTCTACTTCTGACTGTGTGAAGAATCTGAGTTTCCTTGTGAGATGTTTGTACTTATGTTTTCTTTTTTAGGTCCCCGCTTTCCCTTTCTTGATTAATTTTTTCTCTAACTGCTTTACAAATACAGTTTGAGCTAGAAATGGATTTGAACTGCAAAACCTCTTCTGAATCTTTAGTTTACCATGAAATGGCCATGAGTACAAGATAAGTCTATAGGCCAAGCAGGAACAGTAAAGGAACAGCACCATTCATTGTTTGGATGGGGAAAGCTTGGGCAGACCTCATATATAGACTGAGATTGGTTGGCTTTTCTTGTGTATTACCCGAGAGTGTCAAGACAGCTGGAGAAATTATGGCTATGCTATGGCTGTGCCACTGACCTGAGCCTGACATGCAATGTTTTGAAAACTGTAACTGGAGGATACTGTTCCTCTCTGTGCTGTTGGGCTGTTCAGGGAGAGGTGGGAATGCAGAAGAGAAGACTTATGTCATGAGACAGCTACTACTGCTGACCAACATTGCTGTCTTCTAATGGAGAGAAAGAACATTTTCTGGAAGACAATAGTTGCAACCATCTCACTACACTGCCTCATTTTAGAGCTTCTGCAGGGAACTCTGTTCCTCCTCCTGCAGGCTTCGCTCCCACAGTCTTCACAGATAGATTACTGGAGATTACAGTAGGTTACTTTACAGTAAAAAACCAGCATGCATACCCCAACAACTTGTCAGGGTTTGTTCCTCTCCTTGTTGATACATGACTATTTCCTCCAACAAAATATGAAGCTTCTTATCTGGTTTCAATTAAAGCTAATAAGGGCTAGTGGCAGTATCTTTAGTAATGGCCATTAGTAATAGGAAGTCTTACAAGAAGAGCTTTTTGTTATTCTGCTTAAATGCTTCTTCATCCATGTTTATCCTTCTAGGCTAATGAAGATGCTAAGCAAACACATAAAACAGGATCAACTAGCATTGGTTTTACCTGTCATCACTGAAAATAGGCTGCAAGCTTTGATTACCATTGTTCAGCTTTGCTGTCACTTTTGGACAGTATCAGAAAATACCCATATACTTTGACTTGTGCTTGATGTCATAAGACATGTACCCTAGTTTTCATGAGATAAATACATTAGGACAAAAATAGTATTCCTTTCATAGTTAAGAACTAGTCAATTACTATGAAACTTTTAAGCAAAGGCCAGATAGCTCTTGTGCCTTTGATCTCTATAATCACAGTTGCCATATGTCTTTTATTGTAAGTATATTATAATTACTAATTGAAATAAACTGGTTTTAGCATATAAGGGAATTGGAAATTGCAAAAGCCTATGCCACATTTTCCATTATTTCATATGCAGTACTCAGTATTCCCCCACTTTTGCTATGATCTGTAAAAAACCCACGCCTCTCAAAGGAGAGCAGTAAAATGTAAATTACCCTGGCTTACATTCATGTAAAATATAGTAAACTATTCAAAAGTATGTACAGCTAATAGGATACTTCAGAATTTAGAAGTCTTTTAATTGAAATAATGTCTAGTCTCATGGAGGCCCTGGGGTTTCTCTCTTAAGTAGGAACAAGGAAAACAACAGAATTAATTGCTGAATAGATAACAGAAAGGAAAGATATTTTTTCTCACAAAATTCTAACTGCAGGATAATGCAGAATTAGATTTCTTTCAAAATGAAATTATGTGTGGAACATGAAAATACAAGCCTAAACCAAACAAAACAGAAAACCACGCCAGATATTCCACTGTTATTATTAATTTTTTTCATGTTTTTCCTTCATACAGGCTTAAAAAACTGGGCCATAACTAAATCTGTCTTACAGATTTTCCAACCAAGTGTTTTGCTCAATCCACCTGACCTTCCAACCACAGCTTTAATGGCTGGAGTTTTTTTCTGGAATTATGTACGTGATCTCTCAGCTTTGTAAAGTCAGTCAGAAATGATAATAAATATGGGCTTGGGTTGTGTAGGGGAAGTATGAGCAGGCAAGAAAAACAAGGGTAACCAAATACTTAAGCTTTTGCTTGTCTTCATGCTGTTTGAATGACAATAATAAAAAAGGCTCATAGCACCAACTGGCAGTTGTCCACATCACAAAACCACCACAGAATTTGGCACCACAGTTCAGCACAGTTTCTGTTTCTGAGAGATCCAGGGCTGGAAACACATTGATGCTGTAGATCAGAAATTTATTAGCAGACTGGGTGCAAAAAAATAGCTATCTTTTCTCACACTGGCCAGAAGGAACGTGTGGCATTCTCCCAGTATTTTGGAGGGCAACTAATAAGTAGGAGACTCAGTGATAAATCAGGGTCCTTTAATGCACTCTGTACATCAGATTCTAGTTTAACCAGAATATCCAGAAATTAAGCTGGCCAGTCCCCACTTGCAGCCACAAATGGTGGAGACTCTGCCCAGGTGGCAGCTATACAGAAATGTTACCCTCCCCACTCTTACCTGCCGCTGTACCTCTGCACATCTCACTTATACTGATGCACACGAATTAATAAAAGAGAGCAGCCTGGCTGAGTTAATCTAAAAAATGGCAGGTGAAGCATTCAGAAACATATGCATAAGAAGAAGAAGCTCAGCATCAGAAACTCAGATGGGTTTATACAGTTTTCAAAATTATGAATTATTGCAGTTTTAAAAAGGGTTTAAGGGGAAATATGTTCTTTTGGTTGACTCATACTGCAGTCAGGAATGCCCTCATTTCTTCATTTTCAGGACTTCGTTGGGTATTCTTGATCATTTAATGGGGAACAATGTTTTGCCCTCATATGAAAGACACTTGAAGGAGGTTGCTGCTGCTATTATGTGCTCCACCAAGAAAGATCATTGGATCCTACTAATAGGTTATCCTTGAGAGAAAAAAATGTAGCAACAGACCCTCCTGCCTTGCTCTATGGTCAAGCCATCCCTGCTGCCAGTTCCCTAAGAGTTCTTGTCTTCCCATTGGAAAAATTGTACCCAAATAGCAATGTAACAAAGAGGCACCCATGCTTACCAGGGACGTTCATTAAAACTAGTGTGTGGCTAATTCTTTTGGTGGTCATAGTTTTTCAAAACCCAAAGTAAAACAATAAACCTCTCAGCTTTCCAGCCCGTACTGCAAAAGACTGAGAGGGATAGGCTAGCTTGCCTTTTTGCAGAGCTGAATCCCAAGCACAGAATTGGCAGTCAGGCATGTGTGTACTGAGCAGTCCGAGAATGATATAATTTGTCATCTGGACCTCAAACCTGGCTGTGTCACTGCAGATGTTCTTGAAACCTCTCAATAAATGGATAGACCTTCAGTGAAACCTAGGTTCATCCCTGAAAGAACTCAGCATGTTCAAGTATTTGCCTGCAACTAATTAGCTCTTCAGAAAACCTCATATGACCAAATAGAGAGTGCTTGAGCAAGAAAGATATTTAAAAATCTGTAATAAAGATTAGCCAGTAAATGAACTCATACATTTTGACATGTTCATTACTCCTATTCAATTTTTTTTTACATTTAAAATTGTTTTCAAAGTGATTTTAAAAATAGAACTGATTTTTTTCCACTTTTGTCAATTCAATCATATCAGAAATAATGAAACTATTGATATAGGTTCTGTTTATAGACAGATTTAAATTATGACAGCATGACCTCTGTAAGCTCAGTTTCCAAGTGAAACCAGACACGTCACCTATGTGTGATCATTTGACTTAATGTATTGGAAAAGTCGAACGGTATTATTACTCTTATGGTTAAATCAGTATTGCTGCAGCTGTGGAGCTTCTGCCTGGGAATGTAACTAAAGGTGAGCAACAAAAATACTGTAACAGTTAAATTGAAATCATTTTTTCATTGATACTGTTCACAAAGTGTGAAAAATTCTCAACTTGTACCTCAGTAATTGTACAGATTGTATTTATATAAAGCACCAGAAAAAAAAACATTCAGACTATCTGCTTGGTCAGGGCCAATGTAGGATGAATTATGCTTCTCCAATGTTAGGGACCCATAGACTGCTTATTCTAATTTGTTCTACTGTGTCATCAACCTTACCACTAGAAAGTTTCTCCTAGTGTCTTCTGAGTCTTTTGTCCTTCTAAGAGTAATTCCGTGTTTTTAACTTGGACACTAGAAGAAAACGGATGGAAAGCCCTATTCCCAGTTGCTGATCACAGACAACATAAGCCATTTTATTTTCAAGCTGCAATATCTGTTCTGGACCAGCCCAGGGGAGAAATATTTCCTTCATGAATATTGGATCCCATCTTTCATGTCTCAGTGGTGGACAGAAGAGGGAGTGGTTTGCCGTCATTTGTTGTTTTTTAGATTTTTTTTGCCTAGTCTCAAAGAATCTTTTCATCACGAAGGTAAAGCTGCTTGTGTACACTCTTCTGTAAAGAAACCTCAAGAAAACCAGAAAATAAGGTAAGGGGAACAGACCAGCGCTCACAAAATGCACAGGTCGATAGATTTACTTCCAGAATCACCAAATGTCTCTCAAATCTGCAGCATGCAACTAAGCTTTCAAATACCACATTTGTTTTGAGAAGAACATGCGGGGTATCTGCTACCACAGCCTAAAGATGATCTTCACATTGCAAGCATTCATGTCCAGAGAAAAAGATTATGTCTCTGAACCTACCACACAAATAAAACATGCAGATGTACCACAGTCTACATAGATCTCAGACCTATTCAGACAAAATTATTATCTCTTTTTTCCAGCACATTAAGTGATCTGACAGAAACAAAGTGGATGAAGCAAATGTCCTTCGACCACGATGAACAGTGGTGAATGAAAACAACCGCATAGCAGTAAGAGAACATTTTTCATACTGATAGGTCCACTCCAGCCTCTCAAAGAAGGTTTATAAAGCTTATGTTTTTACTGGAAAATGGCACCTATTCCATAGTGGTACTGATTTTGTGGCACTTTGCAGTCTTCCTGCTTCTTCCCCACTGCACAAGCATTAAGACCTTTTTTCCCTACATTCCGTCATCTCTTTACTGTCCTAAAGTCTGTCTGTCCTTGGCACAAGCATCTCTTGCTCAGTGTTATTAATGGCCTTTCTTGCTCAGGTGTTTTAATTAAGCAGCATCACCACTGTTAACTACAAGCAATTACACCTAACTGGTATTCAGGTTAGACTTCCCTGCTGCTTCTCAAACTTGCTGGAGGAATGCTGGATCAGAAGGCTTTGTCTGCTTTTTCCACCTGTAGCATCTCATCTATTAAGATATCACCGCTTCCTATAGTCTTCTATGAACAAAAGATCCTTCTATGTTAAGAATAAACAGTATATTGACTAGACTTATCTTTAGCATATACAGTTTATATCAACATTTTTAAATGTTTATAAGTTTGAGAGAGAAGACCTAAACAACTGACTAGTTTCAATAAATTACACCCATTTATTTGCTTTTAGATGCTTTTTAGGGGCAAAATCTTTGCTTCTCTATCCCTCCTGCACAACTGCACAGTTCCTTCGTGGTATGAGCAATGTTTGGATGTGGCAGAATACCAATTGTTTGTGAGGCCAAGAGCTTAGCAGGATTCAAAAAAGGATTATACATTTGTATGGGTAATGAGAACATCCAAAGTTACATTAAACAGCATAAAAATTAAAGGAATAAATCTTAATTCTTAAATTCTGAAAACAATGACTATCCAGCTAGGAGCTATGCAGAGACTATTACCAGCAAGTAGGTTACAGCAGAGTTATGTGACTAGCCTGCTGAGCTAGTAATACAATTCCTATATTCCTTCATTGCTGTGTAATCAGGCCCGCTTTAGTTCCACCAACGCTTGACAACAATTTGCCACTTAAAGGAAAATGGATGCAATTATATCTTGAAAAACTGTTATAGTTCAGAACAACTAAAACAGTAAGGTAGTCTGCAAAAAAAGCAGCAAGAATGAATGTGATATGTACACTGAAAATACAGCAAATACTTCCATTTTTTACAAAGGAAAATTGGTCCTTCAGATTTATTCTTTTGATTGGTGCTAAACTCTAAAAGCCTCTTGTTCCCTTCTGTAAACACTGGAGATTAGAAATAACATAAACAATAGAACAAACAACGCAGTTGTTAATGGAAACTCAGCCTGGAAAAGAATTAAACTGTTTCTCAGTATCATAAATAAATGGTTGGGGTTTTTTTAAAGATAATTCAACTTCAAAGACTTCCTGTGATTTCTAACAGTTGAAACAAAATTAGATTACAAAACTTTTTTATTTTCTTGTATCCCCTCTCTAAAGAAGAGGGAAGCCAGAACAAATGAAAACACAAGACTCACACCTCCAGGAAATGCTTGCGTAAGGCTTATTCATCTTTTAACTAACATTTGTTAACCATGGATTAGTGGAACAGCCTCTTGTAATTATGGTTACTGTTCCATTTGTGGCTATCTTCATGAGGCCAGTGAATCTTTAAATAACAGGCTGACCACCCAGGAGCACAAGTATTGAATCAGCCACATCTCCATAGTCACCACATTTGGATGATTATCCCAAAAGATGACATGCTAACACACACATACACAACAAAGGCGGTTTATGCTCACAGCTTCAGAGTCACTTTCAGTCCCTGTAGTGGCTTCGAGTTCAATAAAACCAGGGTGGCCCCTGACATAATGTGCTCCATTTCAGTAGGGGAGAAATGGCTGGTGAAGACAGTCTTTGTTAAATACCAGTCATTCTGACAGCTATCACAGCATCCTTCAGTTATAACCTCAGACATTGGACTGCAATAGGAGTTAGGAAACTGGCCCAAGGAAGAAAGCTTTGGTTTGCCTCAAGTCTGCATACCTTTGAAAAATACAGACATTTATGTATATATACACATATATGAATCAAGTAAGAAGAGAAACAAAACTATTCTTTTATTCCTCGGAGCCTGTGTATTTAAAGGGATTTTACTATGTGTTTGTTATTGTCTTTATTACTGCCTCAGGGCTTACCATTCAAATCGCCACTTCCAAGATAAAAGACTTTATGGTCTTTATTGCATGGATCATTCATCTTTGAGACTTAATCTGTAGTCCCTTGGGATCAGATCACAGATCTAGTTCTCAAAAGCCCAGATCCAAAGAAATCCAGCCAGCCAGCAAAGTAGACTGAGAGAGTCTGACGCACCAGCCCTCCCTTCTCTCACAGCAACACGTAAATTGCGCCAGCAGATATCATCTGAAAAACTTACAAAGTAATTCCATCTCAGTCTGAGGTTTGTAATTACCAGTTTTCAAATCTGCACAGATTATTGGCTAAAGGGCTTTCTGGAAGCCTTGCAGAAGAGCTGGTGACCTTGCCCTAGCCCAGGGCATAGCTAAAGGTGGATAGACAGTGGCGTACAAAAACAACTCTCCTCTTCCAGAAAATTTGCTATTGTAGATCCATTGTCTAATAAATTATACTCTAGAATATAATCTCAGAAAGAGACCCAGCACCCTTCAGAAATCCCACCCTAAGTAAACAGGGGCAAGGAATCTGGCTTTCACTTAGTTGTCATTCAGTCCTTCTACAATACATAAATAATAATGTGTGTAATATATACACACTTACAGATGTGTTTTGATGGCACCTAGGAATTCAAAGAGAATTTTGTTTCCCATTGTGCAGGGCATTATATAAACACTAATGTAAAAGGTGGTCCCTTCCCCAGAGGCCTTACAACATAGTCTTAATACTTTGCTGATGGATGCCTCACCATCTGTGCAAACTCAAGTTACCAAACCGTTCCCTGGTTACGTATAGGCAATGCACATCTTAACCAAAAACGTTGCAGTGTAGAGAATTCCAGGTAGACAGTGTAGATCTGCTGTGATTTTGAAATTATAACATATATTTTGATTTAGTTCTGGGATATGCAAAATTCAGCTGCAGAGCTTTGAATAGGGTCAGCTGTACTGCATGTGAGGATTTGGCTTTTTCTTTATTGAATGTTTCTTCTATTGCAGGGGCAGAGAGGAGGCTCTTTAATGTTTTTCAATGCAAAAATAGTCATATACACGTGCAATGTAGAGTAGCTGTACATAGAGTAGGGCAGGTACACCCACGCTGTGTATGCTAACCCTCGCCCAGAGGTATACCTCCCGTTTGCCTCCTAGCTCTGTGTTGGTTTGCGATCTGAAGGCATTGCTACCATGCAGTGCTCGCTCTCTAGCTTTCTTTGGAAGGAAAATCCTAGGTAGGGAGGAGGCCTAATTCACTGCCAGGGTTCCCCTGGTTTGGAGGAGCAGGGTCTGAGGGGCACTGGTGGGTCAGACCTGCCCTGCCACAAAGATGTGATCCAGCAAAGGGGTAGGTACCCCAGGACCTTCAGGAGAGTAGCAGAGCTTGCCATGGTTATTCAGCAGATCACAGCCTTTGTGTTACCCACTGGTTCTCCTCCTAAAGGCACAGGCTGTGATGAGAATTTGGTCCTCTGGAAGTATTCACTCCTCTGGGTTTCTTCCCTTGAGCAGGCTGTGAGGCTTTCCTGTGAAATGTCACCACTGGCTCCCGCATCTTGTGGCAAGGATGCATGCAGTCAGAAAATAGTTATTTATTCTGCCGTTTTTAAGTTTCCTCTGAGCTGTTGCTCTCTGCTACTGTTGTCATTGTGTACCACCTGCCTGCTGCTCTAACCTTGGACTCTGGATTCAGAGTACAGTCATTTACACTCAATTGTCTTTTATTTCCTACAGGGAACTATTCTGTAAAATGGATTTTCCCTGTTGACAGTTAGCAAACAAGATATCGAGGCTCTCAACTTCACACTGTTTTCTCCTTGGTCTGTGCAGCCACAAGCATATTTATCTAGCATGAACACTACTCCTTAGACTGTTTCATTCTGGCAAGGAGGAGCTGCCTATGGAGAATGGTTCATTCTATTGTTTCCGTACCAAAAAGAATTTGGGGGAGGGACAGAAAAAGTAGAACGGTTACAAGACAAAATAGCCACAGCTGTAATCACACTGCATTCTTTTCAGGCTACTGCAACACATAAAGGTAGCTTGCTTTGGATACCAAAAAGGTCAGAATGCATTACCGAGGTGTGATGTACAAAATTTGTCATTTACACCAAAAAATACTTCTGTCTAATAGGACAGATGAACTAAGAAGAGCCAGGACCAAGACTGCAGTTAGGGACAGAGGGAAGTTTGTCACATAAAAAAATATAACAATTGTAGGTTATGACTCTACAATATTATTTAGTATTTTTTAGTATTATTCTTTAAGAATGGATGAGAAATCAAATTAACAATTGTCCCATACATATAAAAATGCATTTGAGTGCATTGGTGGTTTGGCAGTTTACCTGTCTTTTTTGTCTTGTGAGAGTGGACAACTGTATTGGTACTACACTCACCCACACTACAGCTACAGTTAGGACTATAGCCAAAGACCTAGTAAAAAAATACACATTACAATTTTCCTAGACCTTCACAGTAGGTGTTTTATTCAGATGACCGAAAACCCAGACTAAGATGTCCATCTGCCACAAAAGTAGTGGAAGGAGCTGCATCCTATGCACTTTTCGTGTTGGACTGGGAATAGACAGTGATCTATGAAAAATCCTGCAATATGTGGACTATGGAGTGTCCAGCATTGGTGCAAGGAGTCTCCAGAGCCTTTGCATATTGGACCCCTGGGATTCAGTGGGCTCATGGTGTAGGTGGGCAGGAGGGCAGCTGCTTGTGGAAAGGGTTTTTTATGCTCTGCTTGTCCCCCGTTTTGTGACTGGGAAAATGAGGGGTTGAGAGTCAGTGACTAGCAACTGCTCTGAAGTTGAAGCTTAAGCTAAAATTAATCTTAGAACCACAAACTATTTCATAATGTCTTTCATAATTACAGCAGTTTATTGCCTTGTGGTGCTAAGGCCTCCCCTTTTTCTTCACTCTGAAAAACCTCTATTGTGCTGGCTTCTTCCTGTTTCATTGAAGAGAACAGCTTGTACGAATCAGGGATGAACGACTCTCCAGAGTTATGAATACCCAGCTATCACTCTCTGTCTTGACGGTCCAGAAAGACCAGAGCTGCATCTTCAAATACCTTTCCATTCTTCCACTCTTTTCCCTCTGTGAAAGGCAGCCATGGCTGAAACCAGGATATTAGCCAAGGGAGTGTATAATGGAAATTCAGGCTTCCTAATGGCACGAGAAGCACATAGCTGTCCATTTGTGTCCCGTATTCACTGAAAAGCTATTTCTGCTTGTAATTTCCTTGTATACTTTTTTAAGGCACGAGGGGCAGGGAGGTGTTAAATTGAGACTTTCACCAAAACTTCAAAGATCATCTGAAGATATCATAAGGTTTTATACAACACAAACTTCAAAGATCCCAACTTCTCAAGAAAAGAATAGATAAGTAAGCTAATAACAAAATCGGTATTATTTATAAGTTGTCAGCCTTCTAAGAGCTTACTCAGCCTGTTTTCAGATTTCTTGGTTCTTCAGTCCTCTGGAAAATTTTGCCTGGCTTAACAACATTCTTGAACTTTTCAGTTCCTTCTCTGGAGGTGCAGAACCTCCTGTCAGCCTTCCTCAGCTCCTCCCCTAACCAGTGTTTTCGCAAATAGACTGAAAGAGCTAATGAGCAAACCATTTTACCTTAGCATAAATGTGGGATTTAGAATGCATATATAAAAATGTAAATCATTACTAACTCCACTTTTCCCCCTAAACCAAAATAAAACCACTAATAGTAAAGGGTGGATACGACAAGCTCGTCTACAGAGCTTTCACAGTCAGTTACAGTATAATACAAGCGTAGAGTATTTATTACATGCCATGCTGGACACTGTAGGGTTTCATTGTGAATCTGCAAGCAAATGACTGTTCAGCATTCAGATGGAGTACACAGCCAACTAAGATTACCACAGAAAACATGGGACATGAGAAGAATATTGTTTTCTGACCATGAAAAGACCACACACACAGTCCATGTGGAATGCACGCTGGACCATCTTCAAAAACATAGAAGTTGCATTCTCTGTTATGCTCACAGGCTGGTTTAATTAAATATAGGCATTAGGCAGTAAATGTGTTGGCAGTTTCACACTGAAATGCTGCTGTTCTACAAGGAACTTCCTCACTGTAGTTTATTCTTTTAAAATGGTACCATATTTTTTCATTCTGCTTAAGACTGTAGAGGCTTGCAAGGGAATATATTCTATAAAACAGAATCTTCAAAAACACAGTGTGAAAAATAATTAATTCATTAATTTAATTTATAAGTATTTATAAATTATGTAATTAAAAACATAGACTTTTACAAGATTTAGGCTTTGAAAGATAGTTATGGGTCATATTATAAATTCAAGTGGTTATCAGTTTTATATTTTGATAATGAATTTTTCTGAGAGCAGTATTTACTATTTAACACCATTACTTTTTATATACTTATATATTTATATATATACTTACATAAATGCCACCTATATTTTATTCTGTTTACAGTGTCAAAGCCAGACTGTGGCCAAATAACTTAGGTTAAAATATTTGTGACCAAAAATGTAGTTAAATAAAACTTACTATATGAGCTTTGTAAATTTTAGGAACATAAATCTGAGCCATTCCCTTAGCACAGGCATTTTTAGCCTTCAAATTTCAAGATCTGTTTAAAGATTCAAATGGTCCTTATAACACTGAATTTCTTCTCCTGAAAAGATCCTTCCATGGATAAAAGCAGTCCCTGTTTACTGAAGCTGCAGTTACGTATGCACACCCTCGTCAGCAAAGTTCACAGTTTTGCCTAGACACTGTTATTCCAGTAAGGGCAATGAAGTGATATATGTCTCATGAACTCAGGAAGCAGTAAACTTAGGGCTGGAAAAGATACCTATTCTTGTTGAAAAAAACTTTTTTTGTAACTATTTTGACCTACCTGCAAACTTTCAATGGGCTTTATTTTACAGGTGTAAATTAGCATAAGCTAAGCAAAAAAGCAATGCTAATAAGAAATAGGCACCCAGAAAGTGATCGTGGTCAAGAAAAGATCAGACGTGAGTGGGGTGTGAAGTCTTTCAAGCTCCAGAATCAGCCCAGATAGCTCATGTCCAGTTGCAGAAATTACCATTTCTTCTACCCTTTCTTTTATTGCCCTTGCCGTTTGTAGCCAAGCAGTTTATCTGTGAGATGAGGGAAGTAGCAACAAGAAGAGCTCTTCCCCAGCTGTGTTCTTCTGATAGCGAAATGCATTACATCTTCTCTTTTGACTCTTTCTTTTGGGGGCATAACCTCTGAATTTGGGACAGGCCTGGCTAAGAGGCTGGCCAGCAGTCAGCAACCCTCAACCTGTGGAAGCGGCATTTCTAGGTGTTTCAGCTTTCTCTTCATGTAGCTTGGAAGCATTTTTTAAGGCACGTATCTTGGAAGGGGGGTGGCACAGTTGGTTACACATTATTTGTATTGCTCTGGATTTACTAGCTCTACCACTGCTTTAAGACTCAAATTTAAGACTGAAATTCCCCCAAACTCACCCCTTTGAACTTTTTCTCTGAGACAAATCCTTTGAATTCCAGGTGGATACCAAATCACATCTGAGGTCCCTGGGCCCCAGCCCGGGATACTGCCCTGAGACTTCCCACCAGCGTTACTGACTTCAGGGTAGCATCCCGTGGGCTGGGGAAGGTTCTCTTTTGCCCCCACTTTAGCGTACCCCAGACATCTTGGAGCTGCCGCAAAAGACACGGGTGTGCTGAATAACCTCTTTCCAGGCTACCCTGGCACAGGGAACTTACTGAGCTGGGTCATTCATGTGTGAGTGGCTCTGTAGCTGAGGTGCCAGTGCTGGCCTGAATGAAGCGTTCACCTCCCCCCCGCCCTGGTAACTGCAGGTATACATCTCTGCATAAATAAATGCTCCTTGGGAGGTGCAGCACTGTTTACTCCTGCTCAGAGGAAAAAGGTTATTTAAATAGATGGCACAGATAGGGCCAAAATATTTGGGGGAATGTAATGACTATGCCGGTCTTTACAACTTAAGTTAAGCCTCTCCTACAGCTCCCTGATCATCGTATGCATAGTCCTCAGGGCTTGGTGTCTTCTGATTTTTCTGATGTATGGGGAGAGGGCTGTCGAATGAGCTGCCATTTTCCCAAATTGACACCAATGTGTTTATTCTGCTTTGAGCCTGCATCCATGCACATCTCAAGCCAGAGTTTAGTACTGAAAACATATGTTGTTTTAATCTGCTTTATGTCTGGTATCGGTAATAACAGCAGCAATATAACCCATTTATTTCACCCGAATGAAAGAAGCCAAAAGCCACTCATTTAATGATTTTTCCATTCCTGTTGTTTATATTTTTATAATGTCTATTAATTGGAGACTATTAGTAAAACAATACTTTGTACGCTATTTAAGAGCCATGTTTAAAAGAACTCATTAGCTGACAAGTTGTTACAGAGAAGTACTTTGGCGTTTAAAATAAATAAATAAATAAAAAGCGCATGCACTCCAGCCCAGCCTGCAGTGGCTGGCGCTGAAAGGAGTTCCCCCGTTTTCTGAAAGCCCTTCCATGGGGGAGAGTGAGCTTACTTCCTAAGGAAATTACTGTGGAGGTGTCTGTAAGAGAAAACCAGGCACCACTTCGCAGCTCTACAACTGCAATGAGAGCAGTCATGAATGAACACTGAGCCAAGAGAGTGAAGCATGTTTACATTATGCTTACTGCTTTATTCCCGCAAAAGCATAAAAATGTAGCTGCCATGAACAACTGCCATGTATAGCACTTAGTATTTGGGAAAGCGTTTGGTCCTGGGAATAGGGTTCTATGTCGACCTCCTGCTTTAAAAAATCCTCCTCCAGACAGTTGGAGGCTTGGAACAGTGAATGCTCTGGCATGTCCCACACACCACCGCAGACAAGCAGTGCCTGTTGGTGTGTTTAATCAGAAGGGCCATGCTTTTCTGCACTGGACTTTCGTTTAAAGAAACCCCATTCCCCCTTACACTGTTCCGGGACTTTAAAAGCAGCAAAGTCATTTTGCATTGCTCCAGTGGCCCAGTGGGAGGCGATGGATTGCACGAATGTTTCCTTTGGCACCTGGAGAGGTTCCTCCCCCTCCTTCCCTCCTGCCTGGCACAGGTTAAGCTGGTACTACTGTTTGTGGGACCCTATGATGAACTGGGTAAATTAGTGAGCCAAGCTGGAAATTACCCTTAAAAAAAAAAAAAAAAAAAGACAGTATTTAGTATTTTTAACCTGGATATGTTCCCCGATTAACTTCATCTTGTGGCTTCATGAGCACTTGCACAGACACCACTGAGAGGACAAAAAATGAGTAGGTGGAAGCCACTTACATGACCCTACCACTGAAAAACAGGCATGTGTAAACCATGCCCTTAGGGTAGAGAAGACAACCAACCCACCGGTGTTTGTCTTGTGAATCGTTTCGGATCAGTCAATGATATTTTCTGTTCATTTTGTGAATTCTCTTATTCCTCCTAACCAAGAAGTTTCTCAGAGTAATACCTTTAGAGAGGCTAAAAGACATTTAAAATTTGATTTAGATGATGACTGAAGAGACAAACAATTTTATAATTTCTTTCAAGGTTAGCAAGCCAGTCGTGTAAGGTAGAAACTTGTGCTACCAAGCCTGTAATACATTGGAAATCAGTGGTTACTAACATAAGATGAGTTGTGAAGGTGATTTTTTTTATTATTATTATTTTGGGGGGGTTGCATAGCTCTAAAAAAAAAATTGTGTCTTCACTAAGTCTACCTTGGCAGAAAAATGTTTTCTGAAGCAATTCTTGCTTTGCCTTCTGCATATTCTCTTTGTGATTAGTACATCAGTGTCTTAGCATTCATCACACAGTAAGTGCACTAGTTGAGTGGCTCTCTAAATAGGAGCAGAAATACATGTTGATTAAATTCTTTCAAACTCCTTGAGAAGAAAATGCGTGTTATAAAAGAGTGCTGAAATGGAGTGATTCAAGTACTGCTACATTCACAACCTAATTCCTTGAGCCTGCCTATTTCCTCTGGGCTTATTAACTTCTGAAACCCTTCAATACCCCATGTAGGCCAATACAGAGCAAATTGGCCCAGGTCTGAAGCGAGCAGGCATTCAGGCACACCTGTAAATCCTGGCACAGGTAGCACGCCTACTGTGAAGTTCTGTGGTCATCAGAATAGGAGTCTGAAGGCAAACAGGAGATTGATAAGGGCTGTGCCTAATTTCTGTGACCATCGTACAACCTAAATAGAGAAGTGTAACGGCGTCCTGTGCTACTGCAGGCACAAAGCCCTTCATGGCGGTGGGAAGGGGAAAGCAAAAGAAACAGCAGTTTCTGACTGTGCCAAAAACACACTAAATTTCTGCTAGAGGCAGCTTGGTTATGTTATACCATACCCTCAAGTTAACTTTGAGCTCTCAAATACTCTAAATGCGTATTTGCATCTTGTAGCTAATCATAGCCTAAGTACATGCACATATCAGGTGGTCTTCAAATAGTAGTTTGCAGCTAGTTGATGCATGTGACTTTGCCAATTAACCTCCTCTTTGTAGAAATGCAGAAAGAAATCACTAAGAACACTTCGCTGTCCGTTTCCCTTACATTTTTGAAAAATAAGCCCTGAGGACTTCTGCTGACTGTAGATAAAAGGCAACCTTCCCTCAGAGCCACCCCTGCCTGCATTAGCATCCCTCACCCTGTGCTCTCCATCTAGACATATCAGTGAGCATGTTGTGCCTCCAGCAAGCAGGAGGGGAAGCCTGGCGGCAGCAAGCTTCCTGTTCCCTTGGTCACCCTCAGTGTATTTACGTGCCAGAGTAACGAGTGGATGACAAGCTGCTGTTCATCATCAGAAAACTTACAGATCACTCATTAGAGAGGTTTTAGGAGCAGATAACCTCTGCTTTTTAAAGTCCCACTTCAGGTGGATGGACAGGAAGAAAACAGTAGTTGGTAGATGTCAAGAGACAGAAAAGAGATGGCAGAGGTTTGTACAGCCTTGGGAAGTGAAGCTGGCAGGCTGCATCAATTACAATAGGCAGGTCAGGGAGGGGAGGGTGAAAAATATTCTTTGTATTCTGCAATGTTGTTTGAAAGTCAGCTTGATTAGAGATTTTCCTGCCCCATGTTCAAATCTGGATATTTTTACATCCACACAGATGTAAAGTGTTAGGTCTTGAGGATTTAGTTCAGTGTTCATTTGCAAACTGTGCTGGAACAGTATTTTTAGAGGTCCAGGAACCAGGTCTGAAGATCAAGTACATGGAGGCAAGGAATGCTAAGGCAATTTTTGGAAAAGAGTGGGTTAAATCACTTGAGACTAATCTGGCCAAAGAGTTATACTTGAGGGATTTACAGCTGAGGGTTTGCTTAAAAAACAAATCAGTCCCAGCAGAGATTGTCAGTGATGAATGTGTGAGTTTTAACAGAGAGACAGATTGGAAAAAACCTAAGTATCACCCTGGTTTAGTTTTCCATTTTGTTTATTTTTTTAACCATATTCTTCCATATTTACTTCACAACAACAAGTCGTCTTGCTCCTAAAGACTGCCCACAATATCTCCATCTCCTAACTGGATTTCTCCAACTCACATTATGTGGAGATGGTTATGGAAAATAATAATAGGCATAGGTCATAATTCAGGCAAGGTGGAGCTATCTAGTATCACTTAGTTATTTGGATGAGCCGCCATCAACACAGACTTAGCCGTCAGGAAGACACACAGAGCCTTCCGCAATAGGGCAGCTTGTGAAGCAGAGAGCCATCCAGAAATAGAAATAAGCATCCTCTGGCAAAATCTGCACCTGAGAGTTGTGTGTGTGCTCACACGAAATGTACTTCTGGCCTTTAAACTGTTCTTAGACCTGTGGTTACTGCAAGATATACACACCCATCCTACTATCTGCCATCTGTGACTTGCTACCAGGGTACATTGTGGTATCTGGGAGAACAAACCCTCAGAAAAAGGGGTTCAAAAAGAAACATCCAGAGGCCTTTGGCAGTGGCACATCACAGCCACGAACACCTCTGAAATTCCCATTGACAGCAGCCAGCTACCACACAATAAAATACTTCAGCTTTTTCAGTATGTGCACCATCTTTTTGCATTGGACTATTACTGACTGATGTACCACGTATACCTCCAGTAGGCTACAGCTCTGGTAGCTGAGAAGGTGGTCTTAGTGCGTAACAGTACCTTGGGCTATACAAATTGCCTGTAAAAGGACACACAACTGTTCTTAGGCTTGTTGTTGAATAACATAGAGTTAGGCTGTCACAGCTAAGGGGAAGTGAATGCAAAAAGGATAAATAAAATCCTGCGCAAACAGCGGATCTACGTATTAGTCTTTCTGGCAGAGACCAAAATTGCTCAAAACTAATGTTGTACCTGCAAAGCATCCTTCAGTCCTGTGTCTTAAAGCAGACAACTGCACGATTTTACCCTGGTTTTCTGAGAAAATGGCAAGTACAGAATTATGTAGTCTGGCTGTTCACTGATTTTAACTGGATTTGAGGTAAATTTCACAAAGTATTGCGAAGGGCTGAAATACATGCGTGAAACCAAGAGTCATTGTGCTTGTTTGAATAAAACAACTTTGTTTGTTTCCATATGCAAAGGCACTGCCTTTTTTTGTTGTTGTTCCTGACATGGTCAGAAGAGAGACATGGAGAAGTTTTTGCTTCTCGATGCAGAGTGAGACTGAGACTCCACGGAAGACTAGGGAAGGCAGCACAGCCTTTACACAGGCTACATGACCCATTCTGTGGATAGTAAATAAACAGACTGTATCTAATTTTATTTTTTAAATAGTTAATAAAAGTAGGTATGTAACTGCTTGTTCTGATCAAGGACCCAGAAGCGTCTGAAAAGTTTCTTGTTGATTTAATTCATTATGCTGCTTCCAATTTTTCTGTTCTATCAGATACAATGACAACTATTATTTTATATACTTTTTCTATGGCATGATTCTCCTCCTCTTCTGATGCTCTTTCTGTCACAATATTACTTGTTGCAGTGCCATGCCACCCAAGAATGCAAATTGCTCTACCTACATGTCCTACTATATCCTGGGGTCAGAGTGTTGATTTTCACAGCTTTCCGTGCTTCCCTTGGCTCATGACGGACATACGCTGGTATGAGTGAGCAGAATATAGCACATTCTCTGCGTTAGCATTTGGGTGATCTTTGAAGTGCAGTAGCTAAAATTAATGAATAATTCATAAATGTCTGAAGATGAATTACTCAATTCTAAGCCAGACTATACATGAAGTAATATTAGGGTATATCAAAGTTCCCAACAATTATTTGACCTGAAAATGAGGTCTTAGTGAAAAGCAATGGATTGTTTATGCAGTCTCGATGTTTAAAGCAGCAGAATTTTATACAGCTCTTTTGCCATTTCTGGACACAGTCCACATGATTAGTTGGTCTACACTTCAAAACAGCAACCATATTTTAAGGACAACAGGAATGGCTTGATCATTTATTAGAGATGATGAAGACCACCTTTCCTTCTCCTCTGACTTCATATTAGCCTTTCAAATCTTTAGATTCTCCTCTGCAGCCGTTCATCATCACACAGGCTCCCGGTATGGGCTGCTGGCAAGGAGCCATTCCCATGCTTCTCCATTTGTTGTGCCAGCTCTAGTGTCTATATGGCTACGAGGGAAAATAGATTAAGCAACTGATCTGGCTGAAAGGTAATTGTAACAAAAAAAAAAAGACTGGTTATCAGTCCTGCAGAACTTTGCTTTGGCTGGCTCGCTATCATCAGTTCTCAGCCCTAATCTGGTTTAAATGATACAGAGTCCTACCACCTCATGGGTTACTTTGTTTTAAGCAATGCACAGTGATTGGATAATGGCCTTGGACCCACTCGTGTACTGTAGGACTGCAAGAGCTGCAACTGTTAGTCACACAAACATTTATTATTTTCCAAACATTTATTGTTCAATGTCCACAATAACCACTCACACTTGTAGCTTTCCTTCAGTATCCTAGTGAAATGACTTTTCCACCAGTTGTTTTTGGGAGGAAGAAACGTGTTACAGGGATGTGGATACAGACTTCATCACTTCTGCTTAGTTCTATTTTATCTTACGAGGGAGACTATTTTCTAGAATACAGTGCTGGTAGGCTACAAACCTCTTGTTGCAGCCATATTGCAACAAACACAGTATTTGTTCAATTTATTGTTCAGATAACACACAGAATGGTAAGGTTTCCATGTCACTGTATGAACTTACAGAGAAATACCATTTTGAAACTATATTTAAAAAATCTTAGAGGCACATTATTGAGCACTGTAAGACCATGAAATGCCAAAATTTAAGTGCACATTTTCAACCTTCACTCTTGACATTTAGGTATGCACAAACTAGGATTTAAATGTAGTCTCATTTTTCAAGAGATAAAGTAAAATATTTCCCATCATTTTCTAACCTGAATAAATATAATATCATGAATAGTGTTTAAATAGCATTTTGTATATGTCACAGTCATTATGGTAATTTTAAGGGGGTAGAGGGTGATAAATACTATTTTACATAGTTCAGAATTACAGTTGCTATTGATAAAAGGTAATCCAGGGTTTCACCCTTAAATTTGCTGTCTAAAGCCCTACAGCTGAGCACCACCCCAGTATTATTAGGGCTTAGGTAGAACACCAGAATAGTTGGAGGCTTTTTGGGGGTGTCAGGGTCTGTCTGCATGTTTCTGGTAGTTTATATAGCCAAAACCTGCTTCCTTAAAAGACCATTGTCATAAGCTTAAGTCAAGTGCCTATTTGATAATTTAAGGGGAAATGTCTAGGAAGTATTAGGATGGTAAAACTGGGTGAGTTACAAATTTTGAAATTCAGAGCCTTCCATTTTGTTTTAGATTCAGAAGAAATTTGTCAGATTAAACATGTTCTGCATGCCCTCAGCCTAACTGAATAAAATCTAATTTGGCTAAGGTGAACTGGGAGGCCACATGTTTACTTAAAAAGAAATAAGAGTTGAATACTCGGATTCCTCTATGATTATGCATCTTTAAAAATTTTCACTCTGTGTTTAAAAATCCTAGCTGGAAGTGGCTTCCCAGAGTTTTAACAGTGCTAAGCACCCAGCGTTGCTCTGGGTGGTGCCCACTTTAGGTTGAATGATCAGGCAGAAAGAACTGCAGAGGGTTCAAATCTTTGAAAATACAGACTTTAGTCTAACTGTGTAGGTATAGACGTAGGTACTGAGGCTAAGCAGATACCAATCTGAGCTCTACACAGCAGTGTGAAAGCTACTAGCAGCCTTGGAAACGCATTTGGTCAGTACAAGACATGCAAAGAAAGGCCTTTCCATAATGGACCTTAGTATAGATTTATATTAAGAAAATTGGCTTCGTTGTTAAAGAGTAAAAAATCCAGTACTTGCTATACTGTACATCATGTTTACTCTTTCCATACAATTGACTACAGTCAAAGAACAAGTATTCCTATATGTGAACAACTTCAACATAGACAAAAAAAATACTTTTTCCTTTTCAAAGATAAGCTTTTTAAAGAAAAGTCTTAGAACAATTTCAAAAATGTTCCATGAGTCCCAAATTAATTGTAAAAAGCCCTTCCTTCTGTAGTGCTTTATGTTTACTGGGTGTTATTTTAAATGCAGCCTTTACATTACAAAGCTGCAGCTTAGTTTCATGAAGCACTAAGCAGAGGCAACCATTGAAAACCACTCAACCAGTGCTAGCCAAATATAACCATTGATCGGCACTATTTGCCTCTTAAAGTTAGGACCTAATCCCTAATGTGATCCCTAAGAAGCCTCTACTTTGTTTTGATGGTTTTTGCCCTTGGAATCTACTGCCTTTTTTGCCACAGAAAACAATTGATGTCTCTTCCCTCTCCTTCAGTTGTGTCACACCCAAAATTGTAAGCAGAGCTGGAGGGATCAGTTCAGAACAAGCTCAAAGCAAGCATTGCTGGCAGTGGCAGTTTGAAAAAGTTTAATTGCTTTATTGCATTGTTTTCCTCCTTTTTTTCTTTTCTTTTTTTTTTTTTTTTTTTGGCCTAGCGCTGTATTTTCTGATTCCTGCAGAGACTGGAAGTGGAAGTGGGGGAATGCCTTAAGAAAAGCTGCTTATGGAGGACTGTTTGCCTGCTCAGAAGCACTAAAAATTTCATGAGGATCCTTGCATACATGAAGTTTTCAGTCCAGTTGTACAAGCTGAAGAGTACAGCCAAAGTTGCAGATCAACATCCATACATCAATTGATAATTACTGTTATTTATTTATTTATGCTGTGGCAAGAAGAGGTCCCACAAGGTTAGGCAGAGTGCAAAAGACTCTCTCTCAACCTTCAGCAATGAACTCTATTAAAGGTGTAATGTGTTATTTGTACTGTGATAGCTTAAAAAAAGCATTGGGTGGGATCATAACCATCTCAAAGTAGGTACAAGAAAAAACTTGATTAGACTTAGAGTAGGAAAGCTATCCACAAATAGCTTCCAGCTCATTGTCAAGCAAGAAATGCTGTGTTCTAAGATATCTTAACTCATCCTGAAAATGTGTAAACTAAAAGGGAGCAAGGTCCCTTTCCTCTCCAGTGAGATTGTGCGCAGCTGAAGTAAGCCAGAAATAGTTGGAATGCCATAAATCCAGACCCTTTCATCTGAATTCACTTTCAAGTGTTATCAAAGCCCTAAAAGATAGTCCCTATCCTACACTTCAATTTAGTACCTAAACACAAAGATGTTTGTTCAAACCAGTCTCCTGAAACACATGAAAACTAAATATTTTTCATTTAACCACCCTTTGCCCATCAGATTACCACAAGAGCTCTCAGGGTCTTAAATTCCATCCCTGTGGTATAGTTCTATATAATGTCCTCTGCAGACTGATATGCCACACTGAACTCAGCCTTAGTATTAAATCATATGCAGTGTCACTGATTTCATTAGTATTGAGTTTGTAAGAGAATTTAGCTCCTTTTATGATCTGAAAACTTCACTTTATAAGTTATTTGTAGCTAATACAGTCTTTTATGAGAGGTGATCAACATTTCACTTTCAGCAAAAATTTCTCCTCCTTTCAAGAAATTTCTTGGTGCAAGGAAAATCAGTGCTTCAACAGCTCAGGTTTCAAACTGAAGCTCAGCAAAAACTGAAAGAACAAAACAGAGGAACTTGTGTTGGAGGGTTTGAGAAGGCTCAGGTATACTCATGGGTATTTTTGTCACTTTCCCTCTCCCCCCCATTTCTTGTTGTTCTTTTCTTTTTTTTTCCCCGCCCCAGCAGAAAGCCGAAAGAGACATGAGGGGAATAGGCGTGAGAAGAAGAAATGTAAAAAGGAATCACATACAGGTTTGGGTGGCCAGGAGTCTACTCATGATAATTTCAAAAGGTGCTGGCTTCAGTTACAAAACTGTTTTAGAAGCTCCTGTCCCACCTCCCACCTATGCCTATCAGATCAAAACAAGATCTTGTTACCCTTATTTTTCAAACCCAAAACTACAGCAACCAAAGCAGCTCTTGGTTTTTAGATTTCAGTTTTCACTGTGGGTCAATGTAGCACCCTGTTCTGCAAGTTGCTCAAATGAATTCAGTATTTCCAAGGTTTTTCTGTGAGAGATGATGATGGTATCCTGCCCTTAACCTGCTTATACTTTGAAGAGGAAGGGATGTGAATGCTTTGATTCTACAGCTTGGGTAACAAGTTACGATCACTAAACTTTTCTTCAAATGATTGGGTCTATGTGTTGTGGTATCCATGTTTCTCAGGTGTTGTGGAAGAAAAATATGGATTATTAAATACATTCGCTTTTTTTTTTTTTTTTTGCTTTATATCCAACTAACATTAGAAAACACAAGTTCATAACAGCTTCCTTTTTGTCTCACAGAAATATCAGGGTGATTCAACCAGCCAAGGGGTGTTCTACCTACTGTGGTCGCTAAGAATGAAGTATTAGTAATTCCAGATTTGAATGCATTTTTGCTTGGTGTATTTCCTACTTTTCTTTTCATATAAGAAAACCCTGTTCCAAAAAGACATTTATTACATAGCAAGAGTTAACAATTACTCCCTAGTGATACATATATAACTTCCACAACAGTCTTGCTCTGTTTGTAGGTCAACAATGAAAGAAGAAAAAAAAAAAGGGTTGCTGTTATGTCACAGGTGCTGAAATCTCAGTAACAGTTCCAGAGCAATGTGAAAACCCTGTAAATCATGACTCCCTCACAAGGCAACCAAGGCGAAGGATTTCCCCAAACTACTCTTATTTTGCTAAGAGTGTCATCTTGTGGTATTCTTGGAACACTCTGGCCCTGATTGGCAGCTGAAGAGGAGGATTAGTTTTCCTCCTGGTGGAGTAATCCATTATAACTGAGGGTGATTGCTTTTAAGAAAGCAGTGTGTCAACAAAACAAGAAATTGTGGTTCTCTGACATCTACCGCTAATGAGACACCATTCTTTTGTTTGCTCTCCAGAGGTATTTCCTAATGACAAAGTTGGGGAGGGGGTTGTTTGTTTTTTTAACCTACAGCAGCTGCACAGACTTTGATATCAAGCTGTTATAATCGAAACCAAAAGACACTTAGCACCCATAGAACTGTACAGGCTTCATTATGCCTGACAGGTCTGCTTCCCCCAGTTCTACTATCACGGTGATCGTCACCTACAAAGGTCCTTGGTGCTGATAATGATAACCTTAACCAAAGCATATGTTGTCCTGGTGATGTCACACTGCAAGAGGCATTTCTTCACATTCTCTAATTTTGTCAGCCTTTCTGTGACGCCTGCTCTAGGCCATGGCACTGTCAAATCAATGGCAACAATTATAAAAAAAAGCCAATTCTGAGAATGGAGTTTTTTTCCTATAACCAAAAGTGTACACCATGGCAGTATGCCAAAAGGCAATTTCATTTCTCTTCAATTTCTAAAGCAATTCATGTTCTAAAGCATTCTTGTGAAGTTATACACCACGAGTATAAGGGTTAGAAGCTTTAATGATATTATGTAGGTCAGCAGGCAAGGACAGTTTTCAAAGTACAGTTCAGCACAATTCATTGTATAGTGGCTTAAAATTTAACCTTGCATCACTCAGCCCAGGCAGCTTTTATATAGGATGTTCGAACTAAGTATGAAAGGCTAGAATCGCTGAGAGCCGGGGATTTGAAAATACTGCTCTCCTTTATTTGCTCTCCTTCACCTCCTCTTATTTGAAGATTCATTTTTCATGAATCCTCATTCTAGGCAGCTATCTTCTGTTGGTAGCATACGGGCACTTGGCTTGAAAAAAATATTCTTTGTAAAGAACAGAAGAAAAGAAAAGATATTTCTGAGTGTTCACAGATTCTGAAATGAGACTGTTTCCTACATAACCCATGAACAGGTCAAAATGAGCAGCTTTACTGGTTTTGAAAATAGCAATGAACTCTTCAACTAGCTCATAATACTAGGACTTACCCAGATGGAGGAGTTCTGCTGAGTAATCAATAGTACTACTTCATTCAAGAGCAATTAATTCTCAGAGAAGTCAACACAGCTGGAGATAAGCCCATGGTTCTAAAAGTCTGTGTTTTTCTAAGCTCTTCCACCCAGATATCACACAGCCTCAGCTCACAACCAAATTATAGCTCAGAAAGGTACCATCACAGGTCTTTTAGAAGCACAAATTTTATCAGGACATGAACACTCACCTTGGCTATGTGAGGTCCCAGGCTTTTAAGCAGATTCTTGTTTGTTTGTTTATTTGGAGAGTGGAGGAAGTTAAGCGCTTCCCAATATTGAGACCGTGGTGTGTAAAAATGATATAAAAGTCATAGGTCAGCAACAAACTGGAAGAACTGCTATCACTATTACCAGTGCAAGCTGGAAATAGCCATCTACAAAATGGCAGAAGCTCCAGCCACCTGTCCAGGGAAGAAAGTAACTTTTTTCCAAAGACAGCTCAATTGCAGTAGTAGCAATAATGACGAGGTATGGAAACATGTTTAAACATTAAAAATAGATTCATAAACATTTATGCATGTGCCTCTGAGTAGCGAATCCTAGCCTATTTGTCCAGACAACTTGTTACAGATAAGTACAGAATGCTCAACAGCACATGTCATTGAACTTCACTAATATGGATGCTTTCTTAAGTTTCACATTTAGCAAAGATTTAGTAGCAGGGCATGACAATGTACTTTCGTATTAGTGTAATAGCATAATGACTGCTAAGACTTAATTTACGTATTTGCTAGTAGATTAAAGAATATCATTAATAATGAAAATTAAACTGCCAAAATAAATGTAGAAAGTGTATTGGGATGCACGATTCTTGGGGGTAAGTGGGAGAGAGTTGCTCTGAGAATTCCTTTCCTACTTTACAAAATAAAAGGCAAAATTTTTACATTGTTATTTAAGAGGAAATACTCTACCACAAGAGTGTCTTGGGTTGTAATTTATAATACAATATTTTTACCCAGACTCATTAAATATTGTAGAAAAGACTAACTGGCTGCTCTTCCCCCACTGGAACATGAAAGTACTTGACAAAATGAAAAGGCAGAGAAACCATGCAAAACACAACTTCATAATGTTACTGAGGCAAATAGCTGGCATTTATGTGGGGAGGAAAACTCTACAGCTAACTCAGTGGGGATGAAAAGCCAAGATCAGTCTTTCAGTTCTTATGCTTCAGGGCCTAAACATGCCAGCAAAGGACAAAGCAGATTTCTGTCCTGCCATCTATAGTTGAACAAATAAAAACCTCAAGAGATTAGGAAAGTTAGGTTTTCTTCTGAAAGGTTTGGCATTCAGACACACTGGACTTTTCTGTAGCTGAGCTGCCAGTTTATCAAAATGAGAAGATGTGTAGGTAGAGATAATATCTTTTATTAGTCCAACTTGTACAGCTGGAGGGAAAATGATAGTTTTTGGGTGCGCAAACCCTTCTGTTATTAAAAACTCTCTTCAAAAGATGCACCTGGGAACTGAAACTCATAACCACAGCAGGCACTAGAAATCCTGCATTCATTAGTGGGTTTAGGGCATACTTCCCCTCTTCCTTTTTCTCCCCCAGTTCCCTCCAAAAACCTCTGTGTGTTCCCTAGGCAATAAATTACCCGTTTCTCAACTATCTTAGGAGATAACGCTTCTTAACACCTCTCTACTCCAGAGGCCCAAATACGTTTCCTCTCACTTCCAATTAAACTCAGCATAATTAGGCCCTGTTCCGGACTTGCACGTAACTTTGAAGTTTGCTGCTATTCTTTCAGAGCTGAAGAAAGACTTGTGTAGCCACAAGTTTGCCTAGATGCCAAACTATTCCACCCATTCCAATTTAAAAAAATCACCACTACTTACACAATTGCCCTTGGGTATATCTTTATCACACATGACCCCAACATCACAACATCACCCTCACTTTATTTTGAATGTAAAGCACAGTTAATAGCAAATGATGGCATAGGAAATCCCCTTGCTCCTGATGGCTGCCAGTGTCCTAGGAAGTATTATAAGGAGAAGAGCAGACTGCTTAGCCCTTCCATAACACTTCTTCATGTGGCAGACAGGTAGCAATGACCTGTCCGCAAAACCCTAACAAAATCTCACGATTTATCAAGGCCACTACTGTTCCCAGGGAATTGTTCACCAAATTCCAAGTCCCTCTTGGAAGAAGGGTCCCTCCCTGTCCCATGGAGAGGTGTGGATCTGGGACATACTGCAGTAGAAACAGGATGTTCACAGACTAACACGCTCTTTGACATGTCCTCCTAACTGTACATTTATCACCAAGGTTTCAGTAGGTACAAGGTGTGAATCCCTTTCTTGGATCCAGACAAATTCCTAACAACCACTCATGGTGCTGCTTCTGCTACTTTTTTGCACCACATTAAATCTTTGGCCCCACAGAGAGAGTTTGCACCGTATCTTTAGACTGATGTGTAGAATTAGCAAAAGGCCACATACACTCTCACACACATATGAAACTTCACAGCTCCAGCTTTGAGGCTGATGGAAGAGACCATGCAGAAGATTTGCCTCTCTTTCGCCTTCTGTCACTTGCATTCTTTCTGAGAGTCCACTGCATTTCCTGTATGAACATTCCAGGTACCTTATGTGTTAGGTTAATTAGCTCAGTAAACCTAGGAAACCTTTTAGGCCATCCCTGGTCTAATGGCCATCCTTGGCCTAAGACGTTTCCCAGGTTTATTGACCTAATACCAGGTCAATGCTTAAAGTGAAGGCTTCGGGGAAGGATAATGCAAAAAACGATCCGGGGATTATAGTGGATGCTATGCTGAGCACAAGGAAAAAAGTGCCACGCTTGCAAATAAGGCAAACTCCACACTAAGGTCTCTAGGAAGAACTATTGTGCCTTGCTTCCACACCATTTGGACTAGCTGTGGAGCATCATGAGGAACACCTCTTTTCCTAGGCTTTCTTAAATCACCCTCTGCAAGATACTCATGATACAAGTACCTAAGGTCTACCAGACTTATATCCACAGCTGTGCTTCCCGTCTCTGTAACAAATGAAAGCAAAGCAGGCAGTGTCTTCCTTTTCCCTCTCTCCTTTCTCCTTTTTTTCTGCTCCAGAGATGAACACGCTTAGGGCTAAAAAAGCATGGGACTTTAAAAGTGCTGGGTGATGAGGGCTCCACATTCATTTTCTTGATAATGTGGTTCAGCACTGAAGTAATAAGGGAGCGTCTTTGCAAAAAAATTGTTGGAAACATGCTTCAGTGTTTAGCGTCAGACCTGTAAGTACTCGGTACCAGATTCAGTCACCCAGGCATGAGGCTTCTCTGAACACAGCAAGACTAGGAGACAGCTCTTTTAATCGTAGCTAGTTCTCTGCCCTAATTGTGTCTCCAATGGAGGCATGACACACGGTCATTGGCATTGTGGCCTTGTCACATGTTCAGTATGGTTTTCTTGGCAACACCGCCTGTAGTTACAACCAAGATAGCTGAAGACCCTCAACAGTGGTCCCAGAAGAAAAGTACAGAATTTGATAGAAATATGGGCTTCAAATATATTGGAGTAAAGGGGAATAAAACAGGATAAGATCCTGCACCATGATCCTGCTTAGAGAAAGGAAGTCCAGTTTTCAGCAGCAAAGTCAGCTTTGGCTTAATTTTCTCACTTTCCCTTCCTTCCCTTGTGAAGCAGGCAGAACCTAAACAAGCCTCCAGATTTTATTATTTGTAATTATCAGAAGAGTAAATGTGGGGGTTACCTGTCTGTGCTAGGAAGCTGTGCGAGACATGCCTTTGGGAGCTACCTACCACAAGCCTCTGAGCTTTCACGCTTGAGTAACCAACTCCTGACAATTAATTCTGCGAATGGGAGTGCACAGAGTCTTTTCTTCTTATTCAGGACAGCATGATGGTTTGTGTTTGCCAGGCCTTCAATTTTGCTCCCTGTCATTTTCAACAGTTCCTGTCAATGGGCTTTAATCGTTACTTCTGTTAAGAGGACAGGTTGCACAGTAACTGATGTATTTTTTTCCCCAGGAGCTCCAGTAGGCATACATACACAGATGTAAATGGCTGGTTACAGTTTAGTAATAGCTGCTATTAGCAAATAATAATTTAGTGAAGCTACAGGCAAAATACAAACTATTTGCTATATAAAACCACTGTGTCATGCCTGACCAGCATGTTGCCTCCAACAGAGTCTAGTAGGAGGTGCTTAGGAAAATAGTATAGAAAACAGGATGGTTATGAAGTAATTCTTCCCTGGTTCAATCTCCCACCGGTATGTAACATCATTGTTTAAATAGCTGCATTAGAGAATGAAGAAAATGGTACTTTTACCTCTGCCTTCCTCTTCTGAAATATTCCAGGTGATCCCCATAAACATTTCATTTTTTATTTCCTTTGTGTCACCTGTCTGGACAGTTCATGTCCAATTATGCTATTTTTCTGAACACATTAGGAACTTTAGTGTCACAGGCTGCTGAAGACTCAGGTTGGCTGGGTAGTACAGAAGTAACTGGAGGAATCAGACTGGCAAAAGAAAGAGGCAGTGAAAGCTTAGTATTTACCACTAATGTACTTCTGACCTTGAACACGTGAGAGGTCTTACATTTCTCAGGTTATTTTCTCTGATACTTCCTAACATGCACTAACATTCCAACTCTTTTATTGTTTCTGATTCCCTGTCTGTACTGCACACCTCTTTCTAAAACTGTACACTTACATCTTGCACTGCTTTACCCCACTTTCCCTCCCTAGCAGGATAACTGCTGATTCTTAGCAGAACTGACTGTTCTGCTATTCTGCCTCCTACCAGCTTAAATAACAGTACTGTGGCTATGTGGTATGGTTAGGCTGGGCAGAGTGGATGTTACCCTGTCCGGTATGTGGAGTCAGAAACTACTGGAACTTATTATCAGGATTTATGATGACTTTCTCTGGAAAAATTAAGATTGAATGTGATGGGTGGGAGGACAGACTAGAGGATTACAACCATGACATCTATACATCCTCTACCCTTGCTGTCTCTCTTTTGCTTCAGTAATCCAACTCTGTAATTGATCAGTGAGGCCATAAAAAGTGATGTATGTTTTCCATGTAGTCTTTAAAAATCCTGTAAAATGTCTTTTCCCATGCTCTTCCAACTCTATCATTGACACAAACCCTTCTGTCATGTAAAAATAACAACATTTTTGTACACAAAATATCCTTCTTGCTCATTATTTTGATGCCTAGCCTGGTTTTACACAGATAAGAATATGTATGGGATTAGGCTGTTTAATGCAACCTGACCATGAGATGTTTCCAGTTTTTCTTGTATAGTGTTTTTATATTCTTGATCGTGAACATATGACTGTAAGATACACATTATTTTCTATTAGTGATATTCTCTAACAGGAGCAATATAGATAAAACATGGCTAAAGGGTGTCCAAAAAAGTCATGTGAAACCACTGAACCTATTTTCTAAAGGTATTGCAAACAGAAATATGTGGGCAACTTGGACACAAGACTACGGCAATATGGAATATATTTTATTCTCAAAATACATCGTGGATATACCAAATCTAATAGCAAATCAAATGTGACTGGCTATATAGGAAAAGGATCTTCCATGAACAATTAGCGGCATGTCCTCCGAGACACATCGTTTATTCCTTGCAACATGCCCTAATGTGGAAGCAACACTTGACGTCACTTCTCTCAGATCCTGTGATGATACTCAGCCACCACAAGATACTAAAAAGGTAGGAGTAAATTTCTGCAGTGTTTATATCCTGTCTGTAACCGCTGGAGAAAACTTTTTCTTTTAAAAAACCAAATCACTCTGCTCTTCCCCACTAACATTCAGGTATTACTCACTGGTGCTATCTTTCTTGCTTTGCGCTGCTTCACCACCTGAAAGCTGACTTTCTAGTGACCTCTAGCAAAAACGAGCAGGACGGGCACAAACCTTTCAGAACCAAACATACTAAAGCAGGTGCAGCACGGGGCACTCAGCAGCCAGAAGAAAAACTCCGCTTCTCTCTCCTCTCCCTACACATCCGCCTATGTATTTCTTTTGACAAGGCAACCGCGTTCCACCACCTGGCACCTTTCACACTATGCCTTCTCTTGAAACCCGAGGTGGGAGAAGGGAGCGAAGGTGGAGCTGGGGGGAGAGGCGGGAGCTCTGCTGCGCTGCGGGGGAGCAGCGGGGCCGGGGCCGGGGCAGCGGCGCCGGGGGAGCGGTGCGGACCGGCGGCGCGGGGCTTTCCCTTCCTTCGCTTTTTTTTCCCTAAAGTTTATTGTAAAGGGGTAACGTTTGCGGGTTCGTCACGTGACCATGACAGGTCCTGCCTATTGAGAGCCAGACCACCCACATGGAGGACGATGGAGCTGCTTAATAGGAACAGGCATGTAATTGTGAGGCTTTCCAGCACTCTGCAGAATGCCTGCAACCTAGGAGGGTTATTTTTTTATACTTTCAGTTCCTTTGGGGTAAAAAAAAAAAAAAAAAGAGGAGGAGAAGGAGAAGAGAGAGAGGGAGGGAGCGAGGGAAGGAAGGAAGGAAGGAAGGAAGGAAGGAAGGAAGGAAGGAAGGAGAAAAAGAAGGAAGGAAGAAAGGAGAAAAGGAAGGAAGAAAGAAGGAAGGAAGGAAGGAAGCAAGGAAGCAAGTCAAAGGAGAAAGAAAGGGGAGAAAAGAAAAAAACGAGGGAGAAAGAGAAGGAAAGCAGGAAAGAGAGAAAGAGAGAGAGAGAAAAAAAGAAAAAGAGCAAGAAAGAGAGAGGAGGGAAGGAAGGAAAAGGAGAAGGACCGAGGAAGAAAGCCCCGATGTCCCATTAAAGCTGCCAGTGCCAGTGAATGCGGGCGCACCCCGTCCTCCAGCACGGCTCCCCAGGAGCGGCTCCGGCGAGGGCAGCGATGGTAGGTGCGGCCCCGGGGGGACCGGGGGACGGCAGCGGGGCCGGGGGCCGCGGGACCCAGCGTACAGGGCCCATGCGGTGCCGGCGGGGCTGCGCGGGCCCTCGCCGGGGGCGGGCGGAGGGGGCGGCGGAGCCTCCTTCCAGCCGCCGGGAGCCCGGGGCCTCCGCCGTGTCGAGGGACCGGGGACCGGGGCTGAGGCTCCCGCCCGAGCGGGGAGGGCAGCGCGGGGCACCAGCGGGCGGGGGGGGGGCGCGCTCGATGCGCGCCCCGGCGGCGAGAGGCGGGGGGCGGCGGGGCTGCCCCGGGGCCGGGCGCTGCCCTGGCCCCCGGCCGGCCGGCTCCCCGGAGCTGCCGAGGGGGAGGCGCCGCTGACGGGAGGGTCGCTCCAGCGGTGGCTCTATGCAGTCCCGGCGAGGTCCGCAAGCGGGTCACCGGCCTCAGCATCTCGGCACCCGTGCGAGCCCTGGCCCAGCAACCCGCCGCGCCGGGAGCCGAAACCCCTCCGGGGCCAGGCTCCGCGGGACGGGGGCCGCGGGGAAGGCGAGGTGCGCATCTTCCGTCTGCTAGGGAAAGCTGAGCAGGGCTCCCCACACGAGGTGCGCTGAGCAGCCCTTCCCCTCTCTTCGCAACTCAGGCTGAATGCCCACACTCAGTGGGAAGCTGCTGGAAACGCGGAGCTGTAGGGAAAAGGAGGGACAGTCCCTCCCCAACTCCCGCAGCGAAATGCGCGGTGTGCCTTGCTTGGGTTAAGTGGAATCGCGGCTTCAGCCCTCGGCTCCGGACTCCGCATGTGTCTGGTACCTGGCACAGTCGGGACCGGTGGTATCGCGTCTTCTCCCACGGGTCTCGGGGTCTAGAGGCCGGGGGATGCCCAACGACACATCTCCCCCCGGCCGCCTTGGTCCCAGCATGGGAGGTAGATCGGGGGTGGGGGTGGAGGGAGGAGGGAGGAGGAAGAGAGGGGAAGGGAGTGGGGGAGACGCCCGGTGTTATGGGGTGGTTTTGAAAGAAGCATTGGAGCCAAGGTAGGTTTCTTGGCCAGATAGCATTTACCAGTTCTGGTTAGAGGGTCTCTCGCATCACTTCGGCACCAGTCCGATAGGTGCGTCCAGTTTCTCGTTAGGGCTGTCAGGGTCATTGTGTGCCTGGATTATAATCCGAGGCTGTATCTGGACAGGAGGTTGTACTGTCGAGAAATGCTAGGGCTGAGGAGGGGAGGGGAGAGGGAGGAGGAGGGATCCTTTAAAATCTATTACTTGCTTTCAAGAGCCGGTAGATATAAAACTGGCAGCCCACTCTGAATTAAAACGTCTCGGGCCTCTCTGTTTTCATCCTCATTTCACACACACATGCGCGCACTCACACGCACGCACACACACACACACTCACACACCCCCACCCCTACCTTTTATTTTGTTCTGCCTTTGCCACAGTGTATAAAGCCCTATTGAGACATGTAGGCGTGATGTGTAAACCGGATTAGCAGTATGAAAGAAAGACATACAATGAGCCTGAATTGTTTTACTTCCTTTTCATTTCTCACGCCTATATCTCTAATAAATTTGTTGCTCCAGCAGCGGGTCAAAGAGATCGTGTCGCTCAGCCTTTTTTCCTGCGAGACCTGGTGGCAGAGATCATGAAAATGAGTGCCCTGCCGTCTGCCAAATGCAAGAGCTTGATCTATATCGTTACACAGACCCGGCGTTGTGCGGACTGGCTAAAAACTGTTCAGCGTAACTTCCCCACACACCCCCTCACCCCACCCCACCCCGGCTCCCCACCGCCTCTACGCGCATTAAGGTTCTGCAAGTGGCAGGGCATCTTGCCAGGGAAAGAATCTGTTTGGAAGACGACTTGGGTTCGTGGAGCAAAAGCCCCTCGTGGGGCGCGACAGGGTCTGCTAGGGCCGGGATGTCCTCCCGCGATGCCCTCCCCAGCTCCCCGGGCGCTCCGATCCTCCCCTGGGCGTCCGCCCCTGCCCGGGCGGAGCGCAGCCACCCCCGTGGCTCCCCTGCAGGCTCATTTCCCCGCGGCCCTCCGCGAAAGAAAATGACGGCGCTCCCGCGTCGATGCCGCCGATCCCTCATTTGCTCCTTTGTGGCGTGCAGAGCAGCTTTCCATTAAAGGAGATCAGGGGTAATTAGCCGCATTATTTTGACAAGTTGGCTCGAGCGGTCGCCTTTCTTCACGGGCAGAGGAGGGGAAGAGGGAGAGACCCTTCCCGCCGCCGCCCCCTTCCGCGGGCGCTGCGCGGCAGCGCTGGCCGGCGGGAGCGGCTCCCCGGGGCACGGCGGGGGGAAGCGCAGGTGCTGGGGCTACTCCCCGAAACCCAGCGACGGCCCTTGCCCCGCGGCCTCGTCTGATGACAGAGCCGGAGTCAGGCGTGCGCGCGTGGAGCTCGGGGCCGCGGCAGACTCTTGCCCTTGCGCGACGAAAACGGGCCAGAGGGGCAAAAATATGAGGGGGGTGCACAAAACCGGGTCGTTTTCCCGCCAGCCGGCCTTCTGCCAGTCAGCTCTCCTGTAGCCCCTACAAAAGGAAGCCCGAGTGCCGGCGGTTCATTTCTGCGTGGTTTCTCAATGGAGGCAATCGGATGCTCCGGCAATGCAAAGCTCCCGGTGCTGTGTCCGCAGGCGACGGGCAACCCGGAGACGTGTAAAACCAAAGCCAGTGTAAATACCTGTTACCCATTGTTAACCTGTACTGGATTTGATCCCTCGGCTGGCTGGAAGAGGGGCGAAGCTCTGCCGATATTTGGGGGTTGTGAGCCCAAAGCTGACCTAAGTAAGTGGCAGAGCGTTACAAAACGAAGCCGCTATGACCAAAGCTCTGAGATGCGTTGCACGCCAGCCTTGGCCGCCCAAGGCATCAGGCGGACTGGGTATGAAAGGTTGCAGAGAGCAGCCGCTCTGTGCAAGAGGACACCTTCCCAGGCCTTCACCACAGAGCAAGCCTGAGATAAGAAACTGTGGGATCCCTTGGGAGTTGCTGAAGGTGGAAAAAACCCTGGGTGTGGAGGAGCAGTTGCACACAGAGGGCATGCATATCACAGCCGGCAGTGCTTACAAATGTAAATAAGGGCAGATTGATTAGGAACAACATTATCGCCAGGAATGTAGCACACAGCCATCAGCTATGAGGCAAATTCGGGGCAGCCACTGCTCTGACCACCCAAGTGGAGACTTTTACACTGACACTTCTTCCTTAAGGAAAAAAAAATACAGAAACAAGGCCAATTAGATCCCTGCAGTAATTCATCTCTTGTGTATGCTTTAAAAAAAAAAAAAATCCCTCCAGACCACAGGGAGAGAGGGGAGATTAAGATAGCGCTTGTTAAATTTGAGTCTTCAGACTGAGTTTTGGAACCAGGAGCGAGGACTGACGGGGGGCTGGGCTATTGTGTGAAGCCGAGCAGATAGGAGACGGCAGGCAGGAGGCAGGCAGGGCAGCTCGGGGGGCTCGAGGTGCTTGAAGGGGCACTCTTTCCCCCGTTCTGGAGCCTGCTGGAAGACTGAACCCATCCCTTCCTCCTCCGTCCCCCAGCCCTGCCACCTCATCAGAGCCGGTGGGGTTGAGCGGGGGCAGGCGCGGTGCCACATCGGTTCCCATAGCGAGAAGGACGGCCGCGTTCCCAAGCGGGGATGTGAATTAGCGGTGGACGGCTGCACCCCGGGTACGGGTCTCAGCCTCCAGCTCCAGCCCCGTTACCTTTCCCCCTGACATACTGCCGCACCGACGCCTGCGTCCGCGGCAGCCTGCGGCTCCCGACAGCTTTCCTGCAGGCAGCGCCGTGCGGGGCGCAGGGCCGGGACCTCACGGGGGGCAGGTTTCCCGGTGTGGGAAAAACGGAGGTGGGGCGAGAGGAGAGGAAAAAGGCACACAACCACCACCACCCCACCCACCGGCGGCTGTGACCGGGGAAAGCCCCTGTCCGTGGGTGCCTCTAGGTGGTCTCACGAAGAGGGGTCCCGCACAGGCGATGCGTTGCGCAGCCCGCTTCCGCCGGCGGCCCCGGCCCCCGGGGCGCTGCTCGCCCCCGCTGCCGGCGCCGGGGCCGCGTGCCTGGCAGCCCAGCCGGGGCGGCCCGGCCGCCGGCGCACGCCAGCCCTGCCGAGGGGAGGAGGGCACCAGCGGTGCCCCGAGGCTCGGGGGCTTTGCCCACGGCCGCTGCCCAGGGCACACGCCTGGCAGGGCTGCAGGGAGGAGTGCGCGGTGCCAGCGGGCCGAGCTGCCCGGGCTGCCCCCTGCACCTCGCTCCCCCCCCGCTTCCCTCTTTTTTATTTCGACAGCCGCACTCTCCAGCGGGCGCGCAGCAGCCGCCCTGCGGGGGGTCAGCCCGGCGGGCCGGGCGCGGAGCGGGTTTCCTGCTGCCTTCCGCGCCAGTCCGCCGGGAGGCGCGGAGCCTCCGCGGGGAGCTGCGCTGGGGGCCGGGGCGCGGGGGGGACGCGCGCAGCTGTAGCGGCGGCGATTAGTGGCCGATTCTCAATGAACAGAGACGGGGAGAAGCGGTGCCAAAAAAGTAAACAATCGTGCATAGTTCAAGAAGTGTTTAGCGCGGCCAGGCAGGCTGGGTTTCATGGACTTTTACACTAAAAACATATTAAAATCGGCTTTCCTCAGGTTTCAGTTAAAGAATGAGCCCTAAGTTGAAACAGGCTAGCTACCGCGCGGCTTTAAATCCCTCAAGTGTTAAGTTTTCATTGTGTTTTTCTAACTGGACAGAGTGGTTTTCTTGCAAGGAACCAAGTCCCCTCTTTAGTTAAAAAAGAGAGAGGGAGAAAAATCTGGCACTTTCCACCGCAGTATCCACCACCCTGTCATTATTTCTGCAAGCCTGGGAATTCAGCTCGGACCTCCCAGTATTTGTTGCAGCTTGAGGCCAAGGTGCCTCTAAAAGGATTTTCTTTTAAGGGCTTTAGAAATCGTTTAATGCTGCCTTCCCCCTGCTTCTCTCTCTTTTTAAAAGGGAAAACTGTCTTTCGCTATGTCGATCGCGAGAAAGTTCCGCGCGTGTATTTGCCTGCAAGCACCCCGGACGGGGGGCGGGGGGGGGGGGGGGGGGGGAA
>BOSO01015898.1:40299-67433 GCA_018403395.1 Gorsachius goisagi | reverse complement strand
GGGGGGAGAAGAAAAAAAGGAGAAAACTTTCTTGAAAAGAAAACGCAGAAGAAAGGGGGTGGGGGGGAGGGATTCCTTAATGGAAGTATTGCATGCAAAGAAGGCTGGATCTCTTTAAGGCTCCCCCTGAAGCTGGAGATGCACACACAAGGGTTGCCGGCCTGGGTGGTCTCTCTACTTTGGTGAGCTGTTGCTAAGCAGCTAATAATAGTCATGTTTGCTGAGTAATTTCTGCCCTCCCCGAGCCAATCGCCTCGCAGAAACCCAAGCCATCTGACAGCCCCGGGGGCGGGCTTTCAGTTCTTTTTTTTTTTTTTTCTCCCCCTTCCCTCTCCCTCTCTCGCTCTCTCCTCTCATACTCCCCCCACCCCACACCCCCCCCCCCCCTCCTCCTCTTTATCCAAATGGAGAGAGTCCTTTTTTTCTTCTTCATCTCATCTCTTGAGCCGAGGGGCTGCAGCTCGGTGCTGCCGCGCACACGCCGGGGGAGATCGCCAGGCAGCCGGCCGCCCGCCGCCGCGGCGGGGCTGACCGCCGAGCCCCGCCGGCCCCGCGGCCCGCGGGAAGCACCCCGGCGCTGAGGCAGGATGGTGCAGCGCGGCGAGGCAGTGCAGCAGCAGCAGCAGCAGCAGCAGCAGCAGCCGCCGCGGCCCGCCGCGCCGCCGCCGCGCCGCCGTCGCTGAGCGCCGCCGCGGACAGCGGCTTCCCGGAGGCAGCGGCGGCCGGAGGAGGCGATTTCCACGGGAGCGGAGGAAGGCGCGGCGGCGGCAGCCGGGGGGACCCGGGGGTCGCGCCCGCCCGCCCGCCCTCGCCGGGCGCGGGGAGCGGCCGCCTGCAGCTCGGGGTCCGCGCGCGATGTGGCAATGGGAGGCGCGGGGAGCGACTCGGCCGGAGCGGCCGCGGCGGCAGCCGCCGCCCCGCGCCCCGCGTGAGGCGGCCGCGCCGCAGCAGCCTCAGCCCCAGCAGCAGCGGCGGCGGCGGCGGCAGCAGCGGCAGCCCCCGCAGCAGCAGCAGCCCGCGGCCCGCAGCGCCGCCAGCCCCCCGCGGCCCCGCCGCGCCCCCGGGCCCCCGGGCCCCGCCGCGGCAGCAGCGCCAGCGGCAGCTCCCCCGTCCCGGCGGCAACATGGCCTCGGCCGGTAACGCGTCGGAGCCGGAGACCAGCAGCAGTGCGGGCGGCAGCGGCGGCCACCCGGGCCGGGCGGCGAGGAGCGGCGGCGGGAGGCGGCGGAGGACCGGAGGGAACCGGCGCGCCGCGGCGCCGGACCGGGAGTATCTGCAGCGGCCAAGCTACTGCGATGCGGCTTTCGCCTTGGAGCAGATCTCAAAGGTGCATTCAATCTCTCTTTTTTAATTTTTTAAAAAAGTTATTTCTATTTTGTTCCCTTTCCAGGGATACACGCTTAGCGCTAGCGCTGTTTTTCGGCGGGGGAGGAGGAGGAGGAGGAGGGAGGTGGTGTGTTTTCTCGTGGGGGTGGAAGGAGGAGATGGAGATGGAGCAGCCACCAATAAAATTCTGGGAAAAAAAGAGAGGGACGTCTGTGACTCTTCAGTGCGGGAAAGAGTGCCTTCCTTCCTTCTCTTCTTTCCTTCCCTCTCGCCCGTGCCGGCCCCGGTGCGTGCCGGCCCCGCCGAGCGCTCCGCGGTTAACCGTTTCCCGGGGCGGCCTCGGCTTGCTGTCGGCCTCCCGCGGCTTAGCCCCTGTCCCGCTCCCCCTCCGCTTCATTTCACCCATATCCCCTTGTAGCGCCCAGCGACCTCGGCAACACCCGCTCCCGGCCGGGACGGGGGAGAAAGCGGGCGGCCGCCTTCTTGGCAGAAGTTGTGCTTTTGTGAAGTTCTCCGCCGAGCTGCCTGCCGGTACGGCGGCTGCCCTCGGAGAGCCGCGGCGAGGGGCGGGGGTGTGCGTGTCCCCCGGCAGGGAAAGCTTGCGGCGGGCTTCCGACCCCGGCGGTCGGAGGGGAAGCGGGGGCCGTAAAGGGATTGCCCACCCTAGCTCTGCCGCGCAGGTCGCGCCGGTCCCCGCGGAGCGGCCGCGGTTGTTGGCGGGGAAAGGGCTGGAAGTGCCGGAGCGCCCCGCGAGCCCGGCCCGCGCGGGGCGGGGGGACGGCCCCGGCCGCCCAATCTCCGCCGGCCAAAAAAATGTTCAAAGTAAACAGCCTCGAGACGCTGCCTTGCTGCAGTGGATGGTTTCACTTCAGGGAGCGGATTTCTGGGGCTTTGTAAGAAGGGGGAAAGGAGGAGGAAAAGCAGGAAGGGAAAAAAAAAAAAAAAGAAATCCATGTGGCTGCCCTCTTCCGTTCACAAATATTGTCGTAACTTACAGATGGCTGCTCTACTTCCTAATTCAGATCACACAGCGTCTCCAAACTCTATGGAAATGAATTACTCCTGATCTCGCAGCGCTGCTCACCACGTGGGTCCTGCCTCAGCACCAAAACCCTGCCAGGAGCTGGGAACGGGGCGGGGGGGGGAAGGGGGGAAGCGGCAGCAAGCTGCCACTGACCAGGTTCCCGTCACCGCCGTGTCCGTCTGTCCCGTGTCGTGTCCCCCCCGGCCCTTCAGAGGTCTCAGGAGAACAGGAAAAGGGTCTTTTTTTCCTTTCTGGTGGCTGTCGAGGCTCCTCGGCAGGGGATGCTTCTGCCTCGCTGCCGCGGGTCCCGGCACCCCGCGGGCCGTGCCGCCTGAGCCGCTGGCGACCCAGGCAGAGCCTGGCGGGCAGTGTAGGGCGCGGGGGTCCGGTGCGGGGGCACCGTCACCCCCAACCTGCCTGTCGGTCTGGGGCGGGGGTGGCTACCAGCTGGTAGAGTAGATCTGGGGCGAGGCCCGCGGCCAGGGGTGGGTGCCCGGGCGGGGCTGTGGGGCGCGGGCCCCGCTGGACCCCCCCTTGAGCTGCTGGCAGCCCCTGGGCTACTGACCTCTTCTTGCCTTGCAGGGGAAGGCGACGGGACGGAAAGCGCCGCTGTGGCTGCGAGCGAAGTTTCAGAGACTGTTATTTAAACTGGGCTGTTACATTCAGAAAAACTGCGGGAAGTTTTTGGTTGTCGGCCTCCTGATATTTGGGGCTTTCGCCGTCGGATTAAGGGCAGCTAATCTCGAAACCAACGTGGAGGAGCTGTGGGTGGAAGGTAAGCCCGGGCTCCCCCTCTTCCCTGCTGCCGCCCTCTCCCCGCCGGGCCGGCCGGGTAGAGTCAGCTGGAGCGGCGGCGGCTGGCGTGCGCGTCTGCCCACGTTGGAGTACGCGGGGCCGCTCTGCCCGCCGAGGAGGCCCTGCGGCCGGCGGGGCCAGGCTACCGGTGGGGCCGCCGGCGCAGCGCGGGGCGGTTATCGAGGCGGGCGGCGGGCCTTGGGCCGGGACGCGCGCGGCCCCGGGCGGCGCGTACCATTTCCCCGCCCGCGAGGGGGGGGGAAGGGGGGGGAGGGGAGCAGCGTCGGCGGGCTGTGCGCCGGTCGGGGGGCGCCGGGCCGGGCCGCTCCCGGCTACCCCGCTCCGCCGACCCCGTCCGCCCTCCCCACTCCCGTTCGGCAGGGCGGCGGGCGAAGGGGTCTCTGCGGCCGCGCCGGCGGTGGGAGGTGGCGGCGCTGCCGGGATGCGCCCCTCCGCCATTTTGGGAGTGCGTGCGCCCGCGGCGGGGGGAGGGGGCGGGCGGCGAGGAGCGCAGCGCGGCGGGGCGGGTGCATGTGTGTGGTCCTAGTTTTGGACAGCTTTCAACTGGGGGGGGGGGGGGCGTTTGTCTCAAGGTAAAAAAAAAAAAAAAAAAAAAAAGAAGGAAAGGAAAATCAAAAAGAGGAGGGAGAGGACCGGAAAAAAGAAAAAAAAAAAAAAGCCTGCTGGGGTGAAGCGGGGCCTTCCTGGCCGCGGCCGCCGGGAGCGGGGTAGCCGCGAGCAGTGCCCGGGGCGGGGGCCGCCTCCGAGGGGGCTAGCGTAGGAAGGCAGGCTTGGTAAAGGAGAGGAGGGGGGCCGGGGCTTCGCGGGCTACTTTTCGAGACAGACACCTCCCCACCCCGGACCAAAACACCGTGGGGCGTGGGGCGAGATGGGCGGTGTCGTCAGAGCCCCGCGTGCCCCTCGGGGAATGGGGCAGCCAGCCCGGGCGGGTTACCCTTCTCCGAGAGGCACGGCTCCAGGCTGCTGGGGGGGTTAGTTTTTGTTGTTGTTGTTTTTCCTGGGGGAAAATACTATTTTACTTAGCGTCACATTCCCCCCCCTTAGCTGGGTTGACGTGACAACAGAGTTCCTTGACTGCAGTAGTTACTCCGGTTTTATGTCAAAAGTCGCTTGCAGCAAAATTTGGCTTATAAAAGTTAATACAGAGGGCTGCATAAATAATCGTTACTAAATAGCTCTCTGTATGTGGGTGTGTGGAAAAGCTGGCGCTGAGTGCAAACAAAGTTAGCGGCTGTTAGGAAGGTGTCCCGCCCTGTGGGTGAATTAGAGCCCATAGGACCAGATTCTGTCCCTGCAGATGACAGCCATATTGGGGTCAGGATGAGGTTCACGGGTCATTTAGAGAGTATTGGTTTTTCTGTTTCGGGAAATAATGTGTTACCGATTGAACTTCTTTTGGTCTGTGTAGTCCAAGGAGCGCAAATTACGATGACATCTGCTGCTGCCAGCAGCCCTGAGAAACAGAGCAGGGTGCCGCAGGATCCCATCCGTAGGCAGAGATGTGCATTCAGAGTCTGTACTGGTTGCTGACTCCCGTGTACCTCAAGTACTAATGCGAACGATTGTGAACATACTTTTTTTCTCCATTGTTGGTTTTCTTCCTAAGTATTTGTGAGGCTGCTGTGGCAAAGTTTCTTTTGTCAGTTTTGACTCGTGTGTTTTGTCTCTGCTTTTCTCTAAGTGTTTGGTAAATAATACGGGATTGCAGTTCTATTCAGCACACTTCCCTGAAGTTTATTATCCTGACGTTACTGGGGTTCACTTACTTAGAAGGACGATCCCATCCTGTTAATGCCATTGCTTAGGGACATGGTTTAGTGGTGGGATGGCAGGGTTAGGTTAAAGATTGGACTAGATGATCTTAAAGGTCTTTTCCAGCCAAAGTGATTCTATGATTCTGTAATTCTATGTGGTTTTTGCAACCATTGTAATAACCAAGAAACTGCTTGCTGACGCTGCCTGTATAACTGGCCCAGCAGTAAAAATGCAGTTCTCAAGGAAAAAGTATGATTTGCAAAATAGCCACTTAGTTCAGTTGCTGTGCTGACCTCTGCCCATGTCATTAGTGTTTCATGGAGGGCAGGGCAGGGAAAGTCCCTGGTTAAAATCTAGTTGAAATTGATCTCTGAGGTTTTTATGGCCAAGATGAATTCATAATGCAGCTGGTTGTACAAGAGTTGACCTACGTGATTTCAAATCTATTGAGGTTGGTTTTCGTGTCAGAATTAAATAATGTAAAAAAATATATTAAACCCCTGCATTTAGAAACCCTCGCATTTCTAGATTGCAAAAAAAGGCTAGCTGATTAAGATGAAATAAAGTACTCTGGATTTAATTTAAATTCACTTTTAGTCTTCCCATTCTAGCAGTATGTGACCATCTACATAAAAGGGCTTGCTAAAATGTGTGTTCTTGGTAGAGACTCTGTAAATGTTCTGCTCATGAACCAGGGTCTTAGACAAACAAACCTAACAAATAGCAACTAGTATTTCTGTTACTAAACTACAGACAAAAGCGCAGAGTGAGCATTTGAGATGGAACAGGTATGGAAAGACATAGCTTGGAAAATGCTGTTCTTCTTCCCATGCAGAAATGGAAGACAGTGACCAAACTTGGTTTCCTGTGCTTGTATGCACCTGGTCCTGGCAGCTTTGAAGTACAGTCTGTGGAGGTTGTTACACTAAGGGGCCCCTTTATATCAAGGTTTCTTTTAGTAGCAGCAGAGGCTGAATTGCCCTGTTTATTAAAATGGCTCTCTTATTTTTGCCTTTACCTTTTGTTTACCGAGACTGGGCAGTGGTGGTCAAGTAGGGTAGGTTACTTAAAATGCATTTCAAGTAACAGTACCGAAGCTTTTTACAGTTACTACTGCTGAATAAATTGGCAGTATTTACATAAAGAGACTGATTTTATATGGTGTATTTCTGAATACCATGGAGCATGGAACATAATACAGCAGTGAAGTTTGCTGGAAGTAAACGGTTGCTTTAAAACCATAACACAATTAATTAAAAATAGTGAAGTGAAGTTTGAATGAGTTTTAAGACCATGGCACATTCCAAGATAAATGATTGGTAGTCTGGGCCTGAAGCTATTATGGCTGAAATATTTACATAAGTTTAGAAACCCACGTAGTAGGCACCCTTTCAAAGAGAGAAAAAGAAAAACAGATCTCCAAAACATCATTCTTTCAGCTTTCCTGTAGTAGTCTTCCTCTTTCAGAATTTGTGCCAGCTGTCTTGGCCCTCTGCAAGCCTCCTGATACCAAAGTGGCTTTCCTCTCAGATTGTTTCTTGGCACCAAGTGCTGTAGAGTAGTACTTTTTTTTTTCTTTTTTTTTTTTTTTTTTTAAACACAGCCCTACTCTGGATGCTCTTCAGAGCACTTCAGTTACTACCCTGTATCCTGCAGTATGCACGCAAACCATGCTCCTGTCTTGTAGTCTGGCTTTCTGGCTTCTTTGACTGGGATGCGTACCTGTTTCCCCTTGGCCCGTTGGCAGGTCTGTCATCCCCGTGTGCACGCCTTGCTGCCGGAGGATTTTTTGTTTTAGTTTCTTGGGCAAACAAATTCTGCGTTGGCATTTTAATGGCAGCTCTGTTATCCACAGCCGTTCAGCTTTAGTTGAACTCCTGTATGTGGGTGTCCACGCATACTGGAGTTGTGGAGACTGTTTAGCATCTTTATACATCATACGCCCTTGAGAGGACAAAAAGGGCTTTGCATTGATTTCCTCTGTGACTGAATTTTGTTGGACACAGATGTGCTTTCAGAAAATCCATTCATAACTAGAAAGTGCTCTGGATGGAAGAGAAATCATGCCCATAACTGGCTATGTTTTTTGCTACTGCTGTAATAGGCGCTCTAAGACCCTGTGTGTGAACAGCAGTCACACATGTAAATTCACAGCCTCTGCTTCTGAAAGAGGGTAGTTTTGTGGCTCCAGAGAAGGTTCTGTTAAGTGGAGCTTGAAATTTGGCTACTGCAGTGCTTTGAATGGCATTAATTGGAGCAGCTGGTAAGGGGATAGAGTCTTGGTCCTCGATACTTCATGTCACCATTGTCTTGGGATTTTTTTCCCCTCACTTTCTTCATTGCTTTTTCTTCTTTAAGAGGTTGAAGATAACTGTGTTCTTGCCTTCCTTCATTGCTTTCTGTACTTTTTGCAGTAGCTGTAGCTCAGTTGGCCTGTCCCTCTTTAAGTAGCCCTCCTTACAAAGCTAACCAAGCTCTAACATGCCGAGCCCCTTCTTTAAGACAGTTTGAAGGAAGAGCGTGGGTGATACAGGTAGGGGTAGGACAGCCTGCAGGGAAAACAAAATGCCTCAGTAACCACATAGTTCAGCTTTGCTACCTGGAACAAAGTGAGTGTGTTCCAACTGTATGTGAATTAGGGCTGAGTGTGTATGGCAGAAACACTTAAGTGAAGATTTGAGCTATGCGTAGTCATTTCACTCTAAAGGGGCAAAAATCAAGGTACTCCACTGTAGCATTTATGGCTGACCCCTCTTAAAATATGTTAATCTACCCATGTGACATAAGAATGAACTGAAAATGAGGAAAGCGTGCGAGCGATGCAGGAACCAGTATTACTTCTACAGATTCTCAGTTTGCTTAACCCAGCAAGATCAAGTGCCAGGTGGAGAGGAAAGTTATTCTTAAGTTCTGCCTAAGGCACCAGTTAATTTTGCACTAGTATTCTTTGGAGGAACTAAAAAGAGTAGTAAAGGAACAGATCTTTGTGGATTTGTTGTCTCAAGGAGACAAATTTATGTGAGTGGGCTGGAGTAATGTGTTTGGTTTGAATACAGTTAGCAGCAATTGACCCATTCCAGGTATAATTCAGTTCTGCAAACACACACATTTGTGCACAGCCGTGGAGCAGTATTGCTGTAGATTTGCTTGCACCTGCATCACCACATCGGGACGGAGGAGACGGCCCAAGAGCAGGAGTCACTCTGCTGGTGAATGTGAGGTGGGGTGTTGCTAGGCTGTGTGACAGTCTGAGGGGGGTTGTCTCTGATGGCATCACCAAATCTGTTCGTTTCATGTGGATCAGGTGACCTAAGAGCTTCTTTGTCTCTGAATACTTTCTTATGCTGTGATAGGTCCCTCAGTGTGTTTTGGGAGTTCACTGAAAGGTGTTTATCTGGAAAATTTCTGGGTCCACTGTTCTGTTTGAATTAAGTATGATTATTTTATCAGGTGCTTTCTCAAGTGGGAAAGTAGCAGTGGTGTTTCCTCATGATGGCTGAAGGATGGTCGTCCGGGCAACATGCTTTTTTTAACGTTTACTGGTCAAAATGGAAGAGTATTTCACTCTGTGCTTTTGTTTTGAAAAAATAACATCAGATTCTAATATTTATGCTTTACATGACATTTGTGGATAAAAACATCAGGACAGTGGGTATTGCATTTCTGTGAAGTTGAACCCCCTTTGTTTCCTTATACGGGAAGTTGTTAAGATGCTTGAAGGTTTTAGTTCTATGGATGTTTGATTGTCATCTTTCAAGGGCCTGCTATTAAATTCAGAATCCTTAGGGGTCTCTGTTAAGTTCAGTCTTGATAGGCGTCCACATCACTGCTCAGAGTTGGCATTCATTGCCAGAAAGCTCTTATGTCAAAAAAAACCCCAACCAAAAACCAGCTTCAGTGTTTTCAGTGTTTAAAATTCCTCTTTCAACTGTAAGCATTTTAATGAAGGTGTTTCATGTGACCATTCTTTGGTCATGGAGAAGGTAAAGGGTGAAATCCTGAACTGGATGAATGTAGTGGCAGAACTTGGAATGACTTTAGTGTAGCCAGGCGTTTACCCGCGTAGGGAGCCGCAGCAGACTTAACAGCGACCCCCTTCTCTACCCCTCTGAGCTGTAAGTGCATGGTTGCATGGTTCCTTCTGCCTTTCTGGCTTTAGAGGCATTTAATTTACTCAAGGCTGCAGAAAATTAATCTTCATTATTGTTTCCAAACTTAACATGCTGTCACCAGCATCTGTGCCACAATGTGCCCTACAGATCCCTTGTTTGGAAGGTTCTGTTTCCTTCTCTGCTGAAACGTGCATTTAAAGAGGGCAGTGCCTTGGCTGCACCATCCCCCTCTTCCTCTTTTCTGGGCTTTGAGTGTCATCTTGCACTCTGGGGATTTTGCTGCTTGCGAGCAGGGTGTGAAGGCATTTCTGTAGTTCTGGAGAGCTTGGGAGATTGCAGTACAGAAATCCTGGAGTGAAGTAGAATGGTTGAAAGCGGCATGGCTTTGTTGTTGGTCCTGATGCTGCTGCTGCTGAGCAGGAACAGGGGGAATGTAGGTTGAGCGGAAGAGCTAGCTCAGCGGCAGGGCTGGCTGCTGCTGGAGTTGTGGTGCTATGTGGAGGTGGTGGCGAGTGGTGTGAAGTCTACTGCCAGCTCCTTTTACCTGCTAAGTGCACTGTCTTTTTATTTATTTATTTATTTTTTCCTGATAGAGAACCAGCCTTCCTCTCTCATTATTCCTCAGCACACACTGGGTTCAGACAAGAGCGAGCTCTAAAAGCCACGGGTACTCAAACTTGCTTTTGACAGAGAATGCATTAAGGAAAACTTTTAGGTCTTCACCCTGACTCCATCCATTTTCATGATTTATTTTTTCTGTGGGAGGAGATGGTCCAAGCCCTGTTATTAAATAGTATTTGTGGTGGTTCCTCAGAATGCAGTAATACTATGTAGCCTATGCATGCAAAAGTTCTTGACCACTCAAGAAATTTAAAGGCTGTTACATGCAAGTGGATGTTTCAGTTACACATAACTGTTGGGAGGCTCCAAACTATGACAGCTTCCAGATGTATGAACGGACTAATCCCTTTGTTTAGATTATGCACCACAGCTGATGCCTACATTAGTGCTGGCTGGACAAAGCTATGGGAGATTTGTCTGTTTCCACAATATCATGTTTATGTTTCATTTGGATTTCTCGTTCAAAACTGACCTCCCTATGACCTGTTGGAGCTGTGTCCACTAGGATGCTAGTTTTAATGTGGCTGCAACCGCTTTCCTTCTGGTGTCTAATGGAACATGTTCTCATTTTGACACTCATGGACTTTATGCATGCTGCATTTAACAGTGAACTGTGTGCTTCAACCTATGACCACTCAGGTAAAACCATGGTTGTAAAGTTTTCTGTGCCACAGCTAGCTTTTTAAGAATATTCTGATGGGTTAAAACAGCGTTTTGGTTGTAAATCTTGTGGGGCTGATCTTTGTCAGACATTTTCTCCTGTATGTAGAATAAAGCTCAGTCTTCCAGCCTTTGCATGGTGCTTTTTCTCGGTGTGGATATACACATGGTTCTAGCTGTTCTTTCTGGAGTTCAGCAGGAGCTGGAGCTTAGAATTTTAACAGGAAGTTAATTCTTCTTTGTGTCTCCTGTACAGTCTACAGTACATACATTTTCTCAATCATCCTTAAATTATCTTCAGTACGCCTTTGGTTCTTTTCATTTCTGTAATCTCTCCTGTCTTGTATTATGCAGGAGGTCTTTCCCCATTTATGTTTGTGAGTTACTCTCCTGGGAAAACCTGAAGATATCAGTAAAATTCCTTAAGGGCTGAGTGACAGTTCTACAATAAGAAGTGTAGTCCCTTGTCAGAGTTCAGGGAGATAAAGAAATATAACTTTAATTATTACTCATAGAAGCTGTATGGTTTCCTACTGTTGATGCTTTACTGGGACAGTGGATTCCTGAGGTGGTGCCTCATGACAGAACACTCGGTGCTTTGAAGTATGATTTCTGCACTGAAAATGCATGCTATCTTAATCTTATGAATCAAGAACAGGAAAATGTTTTGCTCCTGTTTTGCATGGTCTGTGCTATTTTACTATCCACTTATGGTGTGCTAAATGTGACCAGTGAATACAGGATACAGTAAGCTATGTTCATCCTTGCTGTTCATTGAGTGGCTTTGACTCGGAATAATTTTTCATTATATGTTGCACTGGAAGCAGATGGAGTAGGATTGCAAGGAGTAACTTTGAATTCAGAATTTAAAATATGTTTTTCTCAATTCCTTTTTTGCTGTGTAAACTTAGTTTAATATCCGTAAATACAATTTACTTACCATTGTTTTTTCTCTGTTATTTTCATTCAGTATCACCTCAGTTACTATAAACATCCCGAATTTGGCAGAAGTAGTAATTTTGTGAGGTAAAAAGCCCTTTATGGAAACTGCTGACCATACAGATGTTTTGATGTATGGAGAATTTTAATTTTGGTTTTTAGAATGAATGTCTTGGCTTTAACTTTGCTTGGTTTTGGAAAACTTAGTTATTTCAGACCTTGAGCAAAATACATAAGAGGTAAGGGAATGAGCAGAGCCATAACCTGACTCTTTCTGCAAAGGTGCTGCTCCTTTAGAGAATTGTACTGAACTTAATTCCAGCTTCAAATATACAAGTAATCATTGTATATTTGAAACATCTGTATTTTGCTCATGTGCAAGAAGAAGCTAATATTTTTAAGGTACATGTGCAGTGATGTGCACCCACATACCTGAAGCTGGAACTGAGCCCTTAAACTGTAATACAGTCTTCATTTACTAACAGTAACATAAATTAAAAGAAACAGCCTTCTCTTGTTTACCAGTCTGATGCATTTCTGCTTTTCAGTCAGTTAACCAAAAGCTAAGTGCAACAAACTAGAAATGAGCACTGTTAAGTCAAGTTGTATGATTTTTTTTCCCCCCTTAAATCATTGCTTAAGGGCTTCTGGCCCCTAGCTCAGGAATCCTGCCCAAAAATGCCAGATGTATTACACAGTCAAGTATTGCAATGTAAATAGTGTTCTGTGCCATGAGAGCAGGGTGGTCCATATCCTAGTTAAAAAAAAAAAAAAAAAAAGAACAAAAAGGAAAAATCCACATGCTCTGAAATAAGCACAGTAGTTGTAGTGTTACTTGTGGCTTTGGCTGCACAACCAGTATTTTGGAACTGAAAGAACATGTAAATTAGTGCTTTGGACTGGCAGATAATGATAACTGAAACTGAGATGCTAGAAAGCAAGATGTGTCTTGGCTGAGGCTGCTTAATTTAGTCAAACAGGCATGTAATAAGTAAAATATTAAAGGGAAGGCCATTGCTGACAGGGAAAACCTGTTACTTTACCTTACTGTGAATAGCAGTCTCATGCACATGGAAGCAGAATGGACAAAAGATGGGAAGTAGGGAAGGCAGAGGCATAGGGTTCTTCTCAACCTCATGCTGTGTAATGGAAAGACTGGGTGTGTTACTGCACCTTCTGAGTATAAACATTGCTGAGCTGTTCTTGGTTTTAATTAAATACCCTTTGCTGTATATTAACAATGACTTACCTTCCAGCGTGCTTATCTTCTTCAGATGCGGTAGTGGATATAGGAGGTTTATTTGCACATTTTTCCATTTTGTGTATGAACATGTCATTTCATAACATTTAAAACTAATTGAAAGGAGATTCCACAAATCTGACCTGAAAGAAAATTGGCAAGGGTGATGCGGTAATAGGGGTTATCTGACAAATCTGTGAATTGCCATAGCTTCCTTGGGTGTGTGCAGAGGGGAAGGGGTTATAGGACGTTATTTGTACGTGATAAACTGTATTTAAATAGCTCCAGGAATGTAATCCCAGCACAGATCTCAGTGTGTAGTCTCCTCAGTGAGATACTCAGAAGAAAAATAAGCTTTAGGAACTCATTTAAACCTCTCCCTTCCTGCTGACACTGTGATAACATTAAAAAAACCCCTATCCATTACAACTTTAAATTTTTCTTCCTAAGTTACCTTTTCTGTAATGATTAAAAAAGAACCAAAGTATGCAGGTACTTAAAGAAGACACTTTATCTACTTTATTGCACCGGTTCTCCTGCAGAGTATTTATCTGTGCATTTATCTTGCTTGCCTCTCGACATGGGCCTGATTCTGATTTCATTTACACCAGTCTGACTTTTTGAGGGGTTCCCCATACTGGGAAACACGGCCCTTTCTGTTTAGAAGCTGATGCTGTTTAAGTGGTAGATAACAGCAAATATGATATTCTAGTGCAAATTATTAAGAAACAAAACTAAAACATGTTTAGTATGACTTCCAACTCTAGATAAAAGCTAGCAACTTGGGAGAATTGTGATCAGGCATAAACATCTATTAACTGCTCTTTCTAGAGATTTGGGGAAATAGGATGACCTTTTTTATTCTTTTTTCTTTTTTCTTTTTTTTTTTTTTTTTTTTTTTTAAATAGGCTACAGTTTCACATGGCTTGCAAAAGAAATCTTTCTCCCTTTTTGTTTCCCACACCAATTGATTTATCATTTTGCTTGCAAGCAGACTTAGAATGTTAGGGCAGGAACACACTCACTTTTTTCTCGTAACTTTTTTGTTGCGGACCGAAACCAGTTGACTTGAATAAATTTTTCTGTGGTCTGAATGAAGCCAGCAACGTGGAAAAATCTTGCCATTCAGAGCCGTCTGAATGTACATTTCAGCCACACAGTAAGCTGTATTGGTAGGCAGTGGACTGCTAAATACAACCATTTTTCGCAGCAGAGAGTTAGACAGGTGATTAGCATAATTAGCACAGAGTAGGCTATACATATGGTAATGTTAAGTGTGTAAATGCCAGCTGTGGTGTAAAATTTATGTCAGGGGTCGACAGGGCTGTGCGAAAGTATTGTGTTACAGCTGCAGGTCAAAGCCTCCATTGCTTTACCCCCTTTTCTCTTGTTGGTGAATGCGCTAAACAGAAGAGAAAGACGGACAGAAATATAACAGATAAGGCTTTGATTGAACAGCCTGGTTCTGTGCAAGAGGGACTGCTCTTAAAAAAACCTGAAAAAAAAACCCAACCCCAAAAAACTGCACACACACACAAAAAACAAAAGTTCCCCTCTTTACTATAGATGTTATTTTGCATCATACCAGCTACAAAAGTCTTGCTGTCTTTGAGTGATGTCATTATGATGGGGTGAGGGGAGTCTTTGGGGGCTGGGGGGAAGTACGAGTTTGGTAATTATGCTTTAAGGAGCAAAAACAAACAAAAAAACTCGAATTCACCTTCTCCTTTCTGCATTCCAACCCACTTTTTTTAAATTATTATTTCTCTCTGTTATTTACTGCACTTAGGGGGCTCGGAATGAAATAATCTTGAAGGTGACAGTATTATACATAATAAAATCTCAACAGTGCAACAATCTTCAAGCTGTATGACTGGTTTTAGACTAAGTGCCAGAAATTCCTCTGTGGTTTTGTGCGTGGGTTGCTACACTTACTCCCCAGGTTCCTCACACCTCCTAAACCACTAAATTATTGATAAATTAAAAATGACTAATACAGGTTTCTTGTTTTAAAGGAGCACAGCATCGAAGACTACACGTCTTTTCAAACAGTTGATGGGGAAATCTGTAAATCTCTTTGTTGCTGTAAACCATTCATATATTTCACTTGCATTTTTTTTTTCCTTTTGTATTTTTTGTAGTCAGCTATAAGGAGTGGTGGCGTTGACAGAATATAGTTCACACCACACTGACCTTGTGATGAAACTTCCTCGCAGCCACAGGGGGTCCTTATGAATCAGCCCCTAATCCAGCTAATCCCGCTCACAACAAAATCATGAAAGTGGCTCCCAGCGATGTGTGTTTCCCTGCACAGATGCAGCGGGAAGGATCGGCGTTGGAAATGCATCAGCGAGGCGGTGTGCCCTGCTGAAACCCCCCCTGTGCCCATGCACCCGCGACAGCTGTGGCAGGGGCACGTCTCCCCCGTGCCTGGAGCTTCTAGTAATCGCTGGTTCAAAGAGAGAACGGGCCCTTGTTGTCCTCTGGTGGGCTTGGTGATGGAGCAAAATCACCCGTGTGATCGGACTAGACAGGAGTGGAAAATAAAGGTGGTCTTGTGGAGTGTGTTTTGGTCATTTGCTTAACTTTCTTTCCCAGCCCTTCAGAATAAACCTGGCCATATGGTCATGCTCTCAGAGTAGCTAACGGGAATCTCTGATTGCGTCCTGCACAAAACTAAATGTGCTCTTTACAGCTTGGTGTGAATAGCAAGCAAACTATGAAAAATGGGCCTCCTGACAGATGCAGCACTGTCTTGGGAACTGGTGGCCAGTAAGAAATATCGAGGTGGGGGGAGCCGTGACAGGCAGCAGGTTTGGTGCCGGGGGGGGGCACTGACCTGACCTGATTGTGTCCAACAGCGAGAGCAGTTCTGCTTCAGTGCAAAGCCATTCACAAGGAAGCTGCTTAGGCAACAACAGATGGTACAGCAAGCAGCTGGTAGGGAATACTTGAAAGAAACTTGTACCCTGTTTCATAACATGTTCATTCCTCTCATTTTTCTATATGTTTTGCTGTCTCCTAAAAGTGCCACTTAGGAAACGGTATCCCCTAAAAAGTTCTGGATGAAGAGGTTTTTTCGTTGCTGTTTCCTGCTCCTTTAAAAAAAAACTGCATTAAAATTTTGTGCTACTCCATGTACAGATGAAATTTGTGCTATCCCAGGAGTACAGATGAAAAGACTTAAAAATGCTGCTTTTAACCACACAGGAAAACAATTACATATTTGAGGAAAGGGCACTGAGAGGTTAAATGAAAAGTTGGGCCTAGAGGAAAGCTGACTGCTGTGGAACAACACAGCAAATTGTTTTTAACATACTACCCAGCAGAAGCTCTTACTAAAGTTAAGCTAACTTAAAACAATTATATTCAGCTGTTTTGAAATCCTTAGGTTTAGACCTGTGAAGATCCCTTACATGCCCTTCTCAGCAGAACTCCTGGAAACTTAGTCACTCTCATGTACGGTTGGGGATTTTGGCCTGTTACAAAGTCTGCTCAAATGTTTTCTTAAATTACCAAAAAATAAAAATTCAGCTTTGCTCCTCAGTGGGTGTAAACTATTACATGACCATGAACCATTGAAGAGTTGCAATAATCTGTATTAGCTGCTTATCCTCACTGTAGGCCATCTCCCTGATTTCTAGGAAGAAGCAGAGTCTCGAGTTCTTTATTCCTTTGCTACTGCAGCCAGAAAATTCAGTAGTTGGGCTTCTCCACCAAAAGCCATGGCTTAGCTCTGACTTGATGGGACCATGTCTTTGGAAGAAAGGATAGTTCGCTCTCTGTGCCCATTCATTCCTCAGTCTCTTTGTTGGGATGGTCAACAAGGATGCCAATTGTGATGGTGGCTTTCTATAATGTGGACACCTGCCCACTAGGAAATGGACTGAGACCACCAACTCATTTCGCATCAGCTAGCAAACAGCTGTCAGATGGTAAACAACTTGTGGTCACTATTGTGCCTGGGTGGATTAGAACCAGTGACCCAGAGGTGAACAGCTCATATCCTGTTACCAAGGGCATGTGTCGCAGCTCAGTAAGCAGCTACCGCGTTTTATGTTCAGTTGGAAAGTTGGAATTGCGTATACCAGTTTTATATGTTACGGTATGTGTTTCAAAGCTGCTGCTTTTTTTTTTTCCCCTCAGTTTGTACTGTTCAATTTGGTTTGGGGTGGGTTTTTTTACTGCACTTTGCCCATTTCTCAACCCAGAGGGGCACCGAGCAAGAAATGCATCAAAAAATACCTGATTTTTTTTTTTTTAAGCAATCTATTTTACCCATTCAGAAACAATATTTTTCTGCCTATGGGCAATACAAATGCATACGTGTAAAACTGGCTCTTAATTGATTTTTGGAAAGAAAAGGGTTTAGCTCCTAAAACTGCAGGGAAGGTTTCCCACTACAAGCAGAGGCAGCTGTTGTTGGGCTGTCTTCCTGAGTGTGCAGACAGCTTTGCATCCTTGTCACAGCTCTAACTTTGTCAAACTGTGACAGAAGGAAAAGCCATCTTTGATGTGTCTTTTTATTTTTGCTATTCATAATCCTGTCAGCATTAATGAAATTTGTGACAGCAATGCTGGAGTCATCCCCAGCATGTGTGAGGAGTAACTTAACTCATATCATATGATGGCTCGGGAGATAAAAAGCAGCCTTTGGAAGCGCTTTGGTGTGTGTGTGGGGGGTGTGTGTGTGTAACTTTTTTTGCATTTATAGGCCACAGTCTTCTATCTTTGATTTTTTTTTTTTCTTTTTTAAGCAAAAGCAAAGAACCTAGTGTTACCTAATTATCGGTGTGACAGAAATGGTTGAGATGGTTGTATTGCTTCTAGATTTTCCTAGAAGTCGGTGGTGCTAAAGAGAGATTGGAAGTTGCTTAAATCTTCATGCTGGGATGTGAAGGTATTCTCAGCAGACGGTGTCCTTTTGTTGGGCGTTGTAATGGGGAAGAAGGAGAAATGTAGTGTGCCCACCTGGGTGTTGGGGAGGGAGATGGCAGGGCGCAGGCTCTACAAACCTGGGCAGGCACCACCATTGCTGCTCCACGTGAGCCTTGCAAACACAGATAACATGCGTTCAGCTGAGTAAATGCTGTGTGAGAAAACCTAGACACAGCGTGGAAATTTCTGACTGCTTGTAGTCCAGTGCTGACATAGATCATGGCTAATTACATGATAAAGATGATAATTTTTCATTGAGCTGTTGCACAGCCCATTGAACGACCATGTAATCTCTTTAAGATGCTGATTGCTTACCAGCGTTTTCTAGCTCTTGTAAGCTCATCATTTCTCAACAGGTTTTTTTTGGTTTTTTTTTTTTTTTTTGGTGGCTCAATTTCAGTCACTCCCTTTGAAGTCTGTTTTGCATAGTTAAATAGATGAGCAGAAAAAAAAGATTGCAGGTAGCTAAAACTTTTATAATGTAGTCCTGATGGGCTTATGAGAGCCATCCTTAGCATTGTTATCAGATACATCAAATACATGGTAACATCTTAATGCTTTTTAGTTAATAAATTCACAGGTCAACCATGTAAACCACTAGCAGTTCTGACTCTGCAAGTAGAGAGCATTTTAAAAGTTTGAACGACTGGACGTGCCAACCAGTCCCATTTCTTATACTGACTAAACTTAAATTTCAATGAAAGCGTTTTGCCCTTCCTCCCAGCCAACAGTTTCACCCCTGCACTTAGGCCTGGGGGATGCTAGTTCTGAGGAAGGTGCTGCCTTCCCTGCTCTTATATCAGGATGCTAAGTAATGTTGTCTGTGTGCCGAAAAACTATATTCTGTTGCTGACGAAGAGCAGCACAGACAAGCTTAAAACATCCGAGGGAACGCCAAGACAGAACTCCCCAGAGAGCACCAGGAAGCCTTAAATCAAAAGGCCATTATTTTTCCATGCCCAAAAAGAGGCAGGGTAATCTTTTTATCTGCCGGAGAACTTCAACTCTTTATCTCAGTTTTCTTATAGGAGGTGTCAGTCCTGCGTGAATAGCGCTTGGCTGCTGTGTTTTGTCATGAGATCTGCGCTCCTTCATGAGTAAAAAATGGGCATGGTCATTGGTGTCATTAGGCACTGCCTTCTGGTTTCGGCAGGTGTGAATACTCCTCATCCTGGTACGCAATCAGGACTGGTTGGGAGGGCAAAACTGTGGCTGGCTGGTTTATCGACGTACCATCATAATGGACTGAAACTAGTTTTCGTTTTGTAGTTTTTTGGTAACGTGCATGGGCGTGTAGTAGAGATGCACAGGAGGAGAAGGGGACTACGTGAGGAAGAAGAGCAGGAGGAAGCCCTTAGCAGCAGTCAAAGCCGAGGGAGATAGGCTACCTAGGATGCCAGGGAGAGAGATGTGAAAGCAAAGACCCTTCCTGGTTCCTATCGCGGCAGGGAAAGGGTGCCAAAAGGAGAGAAGGCAAGGCACCTGCAGCTTTCCCTGGCACTCGCCCCATCACGTAGCAGGGGGCTGTCTGGCCTCCTTGCAGGTCTGGGCTCTCCTCGTCTTTCTCTGCACTGTGCTGCTTTTGGGGTTGGTTGGTAAACATTGAGTCTTGGGTGAACACACTGGGATACTATTCTCCATCTTTGTTTTTATACAGTTGCTGAGTCATGAAGGGGTTTTATTTTCTGTTTCTCTTTGGTTCCTGTTGTGTCGGTAACAGGTACTGCAAATCGCAGAGGTTGCCTGCCTTGGCTGTCGCTCAGGCCGTAATGTAAGCATTGCAAGGGATACTAATATACACGTCTGGTTTATCAGAAAAAGACAGCATCTTTTGGAAGAATGAAATAAAAACACTGTTTGCATGAGGTGTCCATGACTGTTAGAGGTATGATTTTATTGCTTTGAGTTGTCACCGTCAAAAGATTAGGCTGGGTTGCTCTAATGCTATGCATTTGCAGTCCTAGAAAAATGAAAAAGATGCTGTTGCTCAAACAAAGCAGAAGTGTGCCTGCTCCCCCACAAGTCCTCAAGTGGAAGCACCTGAAGGCCCATAGTCTTAGGAAGGGAGGTTCTCCAGAAAATTTTGCTGCGTTCACGCACCTCAGGCTTGTCACAGAAGAACTTAGGCTCCAAACCCAGTAGGTATTTCTGGAAATCTTGGCTTTGGTTTCTCAAAGTCTGTCCTCTGCATTGTTAGGCAAACATTTTTATCCCAACTGTTTGGCTCTAAGGAATGCTGCTTCTTTTAGAGAGAGCTTGCTCTCTACTAAGCTACTTGCTGCGCGGTTGCACACAAGGTGACTATTGAATGGTTAATAGAAGTAGTGTTCATGTCTGAAAAAAATAACAAAACCTCAGGCTATATGATGCAATTCCAGTAACCTGAAATGGAACATTGTGAGATACTCTGAAAAATAAGTATTTCATGCTTTTTGAGCAACTGGACGGTAAATTAACAGTGATTTTTGGCTATCACTCACGGCTTGATTTAGGATTGATCTATTAGTGCAGAAGAGGTCATACTTAGTCCCGGGACTACTTGGTGTGGAAGGGACTGCAGTTCCTGGTGGTGGATTCCAGCATTCTTCATAAGCATGTTAATGTAATGCCACGTAAATTTTGGATACTAAGGATGAGAAAGGCGTAGGTAAAACAATGACATTCGCAGTGGAAATGAGCACATGAGCTGAATGACCCAGCAACTGCTAAATTATTAGTAAGTCAGTGGAAGGAGATCTGTCAGCAACTGTGCCAAAGAAAATAGATATGGTTCACTCCTACGCCATTGGAGGGTGCATCGGCGTTGTGCAAAACGTGTGCTAGAGGCAAGCAGTTTCGTTCTTCTGGGTGATTCTTGCTTAAGATGCATTGAAGCATCTTAATGTGTGATGACTGCAACGCTGGGATTGTGACCCCAGTGGCTGGTAATGGGATCTGGAGCCTTTCACCTATAGGTCATGGGTTCAGGCCTGCTTCAAGTTAAGGATGACTAAAACTTGTTGCCACCTGACAGCTGTTCGTTGCTCTTCGGGGAGAGAGGCATGGTGGTCCTTACGTAAGTCTTAGCAACCAGCCTCTGTAATGACAATTACTGCTCTCGTCAGGCCCTTCAGAAGGGCAGAGAACTTGGTACCTTGACCAGCTTCCCTTCAGGTTGGTGGGGAAGTTCACAAGGAGCAGCAGTGTGTTTCGTGGTACGGGATGCTGGCTTGCTCAAGGGGGAGGTACTTTCCTCTTCTCTGGAAAAAACCCTAGGTTTTTAACAAGAACTGATGCTCGGCAACAAAGATGCTGGCAGTAAAACCGTCTGGTGTTGAGCAGTGGCCTTCAAACACATTCTTGAGACTCAGAAACTGATACATTCAGTGAGAAATGGTGCCAGGACACTGGTGTTACTACTTCGTTGTGATTTCCCCACCACTGCCACTTTTTTTTTTTTAAATTTGTTAGCTAAATTGTACAGATGGCATAGTATCTCATTTCTAGTAGGCAGGCACCCAGAATCTGATGACACCACTGGAAGTATAGCATACAAACTGCTGCGTTGCCTTGCCATTGGCCTTGCGGCAATGTGCCGATCTGTTATTTAAATCAGCATTTTGGCTTGTGGGAGTTTGTGCCACCAGCTCAGCCAGTTGAGGTGCTAAGTCGTAAGGAATCATGTAATAAAGGACTTAAATACCATCAAGTGGCTTTTGATAGGAGAAAAGGAGAGCGATGTATGGATTTTACCACCAGAATATTAAAGTGGAAGAGTTCTGTCTGTCTTCAATATGGAATAAACTGGGAAGTATTGGTGCTGTATGCCATGCATACAATTTAAATCAGTAGCGTTCTGAGTATAAATTGTTGTTGTCACCGAATATAAGATGACAGAGTCCATAAAGGAGAACCACAAAACACCAGCATTTTGTTCATTGCTCTTATTTTCCATTACAAAATTTGTCCTATAGTGTGGAAATCCTATGATGACTATAATGTGTGTATTTTGGTTTTTTTTCTTAGGAGTGTAAGGAATGACTTTCTGCAGAGTGTGCAAAGGTTGAGCGTAGTATTTTGTATCTTTGGCACAGTGAGGCCAGAGGCTTCAGGTACATTTCATTGACATTTTTCATGGTTTCTCTCCTAGGTTTTTGCACCAGCTGTGGATAGTCTGGGGAAAAAAAAAGGCAACGGGAGTGCTTGATTTTTAAAAAGTGCATATTCGGCTGATTGTGGAGGTTTAAAATCTCTGGGTGTGGCAGCCTCCATCATCTTTGCAAACTTTCAATTAAATGAAAACATAACTGGTAAAAACCTCTAAAATTTTTTTGGTCTTCCCTTTTGCTTGTTATTAATTCTGATATGTTGAAAGGCCGCTGATGTATCCATTTGCTTGTGGTCTGTCCCTATGTTTTCACATAATCTGACTTTGGCAATCAGATTTTTCCGCTGTGACCTACATTTATAATTTCTTTGTACCTGAGTGTTACGTTGTATAAAGTAGCTACATTTGTCTGTGGACTTATCTTTACTCTATTTGGCTGAAGAAATGTACATAACGGACCCATGAGAGAAATAATTAAGTGGTGTAACACCTTAAGAAGAACGCGGAGCAGATCTGTTGCTGGGTTCTGGAACACGCACCCACTGCCTTGGGTGGTTTTGCCATTCCTTTTTCAAATGTGAAAAGGGGAAAAAAACAGCTTCTGTTCTGGTGACTGACTTGTGCGATGCGATTTTGATTAGCTAAATCTTCCTTGTTCAGTGATGTTAATGTGGTTTGACAGGACTTTGATTAGGAAGCAATCATTTCTGTTGATAGTAAACAGTTGGTCACTTTCAGCAGAGATGGGAAAGCTGCCCTTTGTCTTGCATGAAGTGGGATTTGTTGGTTCAAGTCCTGGTTAAATTCAAAAGGAAAGTGTGGGTGGAGTGGGAGAGAATATAGTACTAGGAGTAGAAGTTTATGGTAGACTCCACGGTCCTGATAAAATTGGGGCTTTGTTGTCTTGGCTGGCATTGAGACACAGAAGAGGGAGAGAGACATTTTGTCTTTGGAAGCACTTGCACTGTAAAGGACTGTAAAAGAAAGCTCTGGTTCCGAGACACACAGATGAGGACAACTCCGCTCACTTACCCCCACCCCATATTCCTGTAAGATGCAGCAAAATTTATTAACATGCCATGGACTGCTGGTTGGTGGGGAAAGAGGGTAGTGAGCATGGTGAAGGTGAGCCTGATGAATGGAAGTATTTTTAGGGTTTAACTCTTGATAAAGGTTAACATTTGCTTTTTGTTACCATGCATACACAGTCTCAAATGTCTGTATGTTCTCTCACTGTAGTAAGAGAGATGTTGAGAAGTTGCAAAGGGGGTCTAGGTAAGGAAGTTGTACTTTGATTTTTATTTTTTACTTACTGTGAGCTGGTCGCTGTTACTTGGTGTGAAGGAGGTAATGCCACATATGACAGGCTGAAAAAATGGAGTGCATTGTGGAAATTCTTACTTCTTCAAAGAATTCTTGAACTAGCAATTAAGCGGTGCTTCGTGCCAGAATGACCGTGCGGTTTAATTGTTGAGGGTCTCATTCTGACCGCTTTAGCTGTGCAGGGGCTCAGCTTCTTGGCTGGTGGTCCTGTTAGTCCCAGCAGGGTCATGGGTGGGTTGTGAGCCCAAGTGATTGAAAAAGCAGGTCCCTGTTCAGACTCGGGAATGTCATCTCTCACACTGCCAACTGGTTGCGGATCAGTCTTGTGTGTTGCACAGCCTAGGAAGAGAGAAATGTGCATGCCTGATGTCTGTTCGCACCGTTGCAGAAGTAAACCTTGGCAGTGATTCAGATCACCAGTGCCAAGCTGACGAGGACTGAAAAAAATGTAACCAGGTCTGTAGCTTGGACTTAGCAAAGCAATAATGGTAATAAATTGTAAGGGATGGAAACAACATGGTGGTGGTATTCATGTCCTCCCCATCTGGATGTGGTATTGATTCCGCTAATGGGCTGAATTAATTGACCCTGCCTCCCACATGCATTTGCTAGAGAGACTGCAGGGGAGGTTGTATAAAGTGTATGAACTCTAGCTGAGTGCTTTTTTGTAAGAGGGAAGATAATTTTCCATTCTGTTGCAGTATTTTCTGGCAAGGCAAATTGCATATGGCTCCCTCTAGAGCCTGTTGACTTTGCAGCCTCCCTCTGCCTTTTTCTTCTTTTCTTTTGTTGTTTGTTCCCCCCCCCCCCCCCCCGCCACCATGTTTTAATATGGAGCACACTGTTCAGCTTGTGGGGGTTTAAAAACAGATGTTGTGCGTGAATGATGTCCTGCCTCACAGCGTGTTATGCAGGTACTGGACCACTGAGGTAAATTAGCTGTAGACAGTCCTTTCTGCTACACTCAAAATGGCATCTCTCTGTGTGAACTTCTGGTATTTTTTTCTTTTTTACTTAAGGCTGAAAGAAGTACTCATGCTCACTTACTCCTTCCCTCCCTCCTTTTTTTAACTGAAGAGAAACATTCTCCTTCTGCCCTTGCCAAATTATTTAGGAGAAGAGTGTAAATTAAAGCCATTTATCTTGAAATGTGCTATTGGAGCAGACTGTTTATACAAGTGCAAGAAATTGTAACATAGTATTTGGTCTGGTCTGCAAGGAGAAGGTTTTTATTTTCTTCTTTTAATTTTTACATATGGGATATTGGTTATAATGTAGAAAAAAAATGTTTCAGGCTCCAGTTTACACATCAGTGTTTTAGTGCAGTAGGGGCAATGGTATTTTAATGAGGAATATGTTTTTTGCTGCAGCGTGGCTAAAGTTGTTCTTAGTTCTAGAGTTCTAGTGTGATCAGTCTGAGACAGAATAGTCCATGCACATGGTCAAGTTTTCCTGACTTGCAGAGTGCTCATCGCGTGAACCTGGAGTAAGGGGCTACTGGCTAATACAAAGTTGTTGATATTTATCCATCAGTTGGTGGACGAGTGAGTCGGGAGTTAAATTACACACGGCAGAAGATTGGAGAAGAGGCCATGTTTAACCCCCAGCTCATGATCCAGACTCCACAGGAAGATGGTGCTAACGTACTAACAACAGAAGCACTCCGGCAGCACCTCGACTCTGCGCTTCAGGCCAGCAGAGTGCATGTCTATATGTACAACAGGTAAGAGGAAGAGCAGAAGTTTTCTTGATCATCTGTAACAGCTAAAAAGTGGGCACGTGCTTCCCTCTGTGTATTTTTAAATGGTTAGCACTTTGGAGCTTCTCCCATAGGACTGTGTTTTGATATGAACGTCACTGGTTTCTGATATTTGACGTAGTGGTGTGATGGCAGTGACAAGCTGGCTTTTAACAAGTAAGGTGGGGTAAGCGGTGCTGGAAGAGATTCGGAGAGTGTACCCCTGTGAGCAGTGCTACTAGCATCCAGCATTTATCTTGGTAAAGGAGTGACATCTGTGCTCTTAAACAGGACCTTACGGATGGGATCCCTCATGTTGAAAATCCTTCCATATTAGAGCACTTACTGACACCGTCATGAGGGACTGTGAACAGCAGCACAGGTTGTTATCCTTCTGATAGTTTGGATATAAAGGGAAATGCAGATGTGTGAGAAATGGCAGTGGACGGAATAATATCTGTTTAATGAAATAGACCTAACAGAGCTGGCCGTCAGAGTGTCTGTGTGCACCTACTGAAGGCTGGGAGTCACCTGTTGTCCAACAAAAAAATACTAAAGGTGCATCTTAGGAAGGTACCAGCTTTGGGCTAGAGAGATGTCTTCCCGATGAGTGGTTCCTCCAGGGTTGCTGCGTGCACAGTGATGTGCCTGAGGGTGCTGCCTGCGAGGCATGAAGCCCCCCCCCCCCCCGTCTTTTAGCACATCTTTTCAGCACATCCAGTTGCCTTCTACCCAGCTTCTGCCTTGTCTAAGGCGTTAGAAGTCATGGCAGTGGAAGTTGTAAAACAGCTGAAAAAGGCAGGCAGAAATCCTCATGGTTTCTTTTCTCCTGCATGTGTAGATCGGCTGGGAATATTCTTGTCCTCTGAGCTGGAGCTGCCTTCTCTCTCACTTGTGTCGCTGAGCGATACCTTAAGTCGCAAGTGGTCCCACTTCTTACAAAGATGGATTTCTGTCCCTTTAGTGTCTGTTGATTAGCCTGTTCATCCAAAAGCAGCACCACAGGTTTTAATGAGTCTTACAGAGAATGTGAGAATAACTGAAACACATGCCTAGTCTGGAACTACAGAAAGAAAGGCCTTTCCTTTTTTTGTGAGGTGTGGTATCTCTATGCTGAATAGGTATTTGCCTTCCTCAGTGATTTGCTGCTTGAGGCCAGTGTGTGTATGTGAGTTGCAATTTTAAATGTCTTACATTTTAAAAATAACTTTTCAGTAATTGTGCAAGAAAAAACCCACTTACTCTCTATGTTTCTTACAGACAGTGGAAATTGGAACATTTGTGTTACAAATCAGGAGAACTCATCACAGAAGCAGGCTACATGGACCAGGTATGTGTAGCAGGCATTTAGTTGCAAGATTTGTGTATTCTCATGATTCAGCTTGTGCTGCTTTGATTATATGCTAGTATAACTGTGTTTTTTCCCTTTCTGATTTTGACAGATCATAGAGTATCTTTATCCTTGCTTAATTATCACTCCTTTGGACTGCTTCTGGGAGGGAGCAAAGCTACAGTCAGGAACTGCCTATCTATTGTAAGCATGGGGGTTTTTTATAACTTTCTGGTCTGATTTTAATTGTATAACTGCGTATGATTTTTCAGTTTAATTCTCATAGTTTATTCAGATTCTGGTTTAACAGGAAAAAAAAAATATTATGTCCCTACAGAAAATATGCATGGATCTTTTTTTCATTGAACAAAGATTTTCCTGTTTCTAAGAGATGGTTTGTAGGCATTCATGTAAACCCTATGTTATTTCTCCCATTCTGCTAGCAGACAAAATAAAATGTAAGTTCTGAATTCAAGCTTTAAGAATTTTATGCTTTTTTTTCCCCTCCCCTGAAATAATCTTGTTTCTGGTGGGTGTTTTTGTTGCGTTGGTTTGTTGTGGGGTTTTTTTTTTCAGAAAATACAAAAACATTGATTGGCTGGGAACTTTATTCCTAAGAAAATTTCTTGAGTTAAATCTCAAATCTTCCTAAGCAGCACAGAACAAATCCTTTGCTTATGAGATCATTAGAGAAAGCATATAGTATCTTTTATGGGTGGTTTCTCACAGTTTACAAGTGTGATATTATATGCCCTGAATCCTTTAAAGAGTTAATTGTTAATCTGTGCAGGCATTTTCTGTTAATTATGCAAGAGTTAGCATTTGAGTTATTGTTTCTGTCCTGGTTTGCATGTCTCTGTAAAAGCAATTTGCAATGGCCATCTCCTAACCTTTAGTGTACAGTTTTAGATGGGGAAGTAAGGGGGTTTGTGTTTTCTGGTTGGGAGATTCGGAATAATGACTTAAGCCTGGTTAAGCAGATACAGTGTGGCTTGAACCACAGAATAAGGCAGCCAAAAGCCTTTCTAGTCTGGCAACATCACAAATTCAGAAGTGGGCGGTAGGAAACGTGACAGTGATAGTGATGACAGCCATGGTAGCAGGAAAGCTGCATGGTTGATAGTCAAGCTGCCAGGGCATTTGAAGGAGTGCAGTACTGTTACAGATAAACAAAGATCAGCTATATTGATTGATTACATTTGCAAGATGATTATTAGACTAGCAA
>BOSO01015898.1:0-40244 GCA_018403395.1 Gorsachius goisagi | reverse complement strand
CCTCCCCTCCTCTCCCCTCCCCTCCCCCCCTACTTCTTTGAAGCAGCAGTTGGCTGCTTTTTTTGTTATACTTAGGTACTTGTTTTGCCTTGCTTGTGAATGGAAGTATTTTTAACCTGTGAATATTCTGTTTTATACAATAACTTTGTAAGAACTGAGTATTTTTGTTAAAATTACAACTGGGCTGCCACAAAAGTACATAAACAAATTAATTAAAACATGCCTTACATTTTATGAAACCACCTTACCAGAAAAAGGTTTTAATTTGTAACAGAAGATAACTCAATTATTTGTGCAAATATGAAATTTTAAATTATGTTTGTTTCAGTACTTCTTTTGTTCTTTCTGTGTGTGTAATTTTAATCCTGGTGTCTTTTGCAGAGGGAAGCCTCCTTTGCAGTGGATCAACTTTGACCCCTTAGAATTCTTGGAAGAGTTAAAGAAAATAAACTACCAAGTGGAGAGCTGGGAAGAAATGCTGAATAAAGCGGAGGTTGGCCATGGTTATATGGATCGACCCTGCCTGAATCCTGCTGATCCCGATTGCCCAATCACAGCTCCCAATAAAAATTCCACCAAAGTGAGTTTGCTTGTCCTTGTGCATGTCTTTTCAAAGGAGGCCGGGGCTGAGGGTTAGGTCAGAGAGGAGAGAAGAAGGTACCATTTTCTTCCAAGCAATACATAGCTTGTGTTCTTGAGCAATGTCATTTTTCCTTTCCTGTTAGATGATGTATGCTGTTAGCCGACAGTCATGAACTTCCCCTCGTTCTGTGATGCAGTGCCTAGTCCCACGTGTTCAGAGTGAGAGTACAGTTCTCAGCTGCTGGCTGGTGTGGCAAAGCGGTGATGTGGCATTTCAGCAACCTTATGCTTCAGACAGACCTAAGCCACCGCTGGCATACAGCCACTGCTATACGCTCAGCAAAGCCTTCCCTCAGGTGGTGCCAGTTCTGTTGATATTTGTGAAGAATTTGAAGTCACAGGCCCCCTATTTTATATATCCCTTTATCAATCACATCAGGCTTTGGAGAAATTGCCGTCTGGTCAACAAGCATCCATCTGATTTGTTCACCTTGATTTCTTGCATGCATTTCCCTTCATAGACCTCCTAGATTGTCTTTAATATCCCTTACTGTAGTACACTGGGTATTGAATTAGAGTACAAGTTTGTCTGAAGTTACCAAACTGATTAATTGCTTCTTTATAACTTTTTCTAGCCTCTTGATATAGCCCTTGTTTTGAGTGGTGGATGCTATGGACTGTCAAGAAAATACATGCATTGGCAGGAGGAGTTGATTATAGGTGGTACAGTCAAGAACAGTTCTGGAAAACTTGTCAGGTAAACAAATGTTTACAGAAAATTTCAAAGTTTTTCTTTGTTAGAGTTTGGGGTTTGGGGCAGAGGGAGGATCATGTCCTTCACCTGTATTATGAATCCCAGTTTAGGAGGACACGGCTCAAGAGAATTTAAAAGAGTGATTAGACAGTTGTTTAAATTCAAGGAGGTGTCATTGCTTCCTGCTTCTGACCTCAGAATGATAGCAGGCGTCGCTCAGAAAGCAAAGCTTTTTCCTGGCAACTTCGTTGTTTAGAACGTATGTATAAATCATTGAACAGTGTGTAAAGCACTGAGCACCTTTGATGATATTTTGAAATACGATGAAAGGAAAACAGGGAAAAAAATAATTTGGATAATGTGCTCAGTCATTTGACTCCTCTCAGAATTTCAAAATCTCCGCTGAACTTTTTGTTCAGGATCAAGATAGAGAAAAGTCTCTTTTTACGTCCCTACATCTTGAATACAGTTTTGAGTGGTAAGACAAACCCCTTTGTTTCAGACTTCTTGAAGAAGTCGTGAAACACTGGACTTAAGTGGGGAAAAAACCTGTGAAATAGAACCGTTCTGAAAAATGTAGGCCAGGCTGTAGCAAACTAAATGAAGCATAATTCTAACATTTTTAATGCAGAGAACTTTTACTAGAACTTTTAATACGAATTTTGACCTTTGTTACATTCACACTAAACATTGATAAGTCTTCCAATAAGTAGCCAAAGAATATATTTTTAGTGAAAAATGAAACAATTCCTTAAGCTTCTAAAATTGTTGGATACAGTTGCATACTGTGGAAATGCAGGATGCATAGTTATTGCCATTGTGTACTCGCAGTTTGTCAGGCACCCCGAGTTTAATGTGGCATTTCTCTCCAAGGGATGAAAAAGACCAAGGTCTTCAAATAGCAAATTCCCAACAGCATTTACAGGATCTCTCAGAAATAACTGTTCCTGTGGCATCCTCACAGTAACCTGGCTATCAGTCTTGATCTTTATAACTGATTTGTAGGGTTACATTCTTTGCTCCTGAAACTGATCCTGTTGAAAATAATGGCAAAACTCTCATTAACTTCAGTGAAACCAGATTTAGCCTCAGTACTGCATAGACCAGTACAGCTGCACCAGTAGAGTAATTCTACTCTGTTCAATTTTAATACGAACGTGTGCCCTATAAAATCAAGAACTCATGCAAGCTCCTGTTAGGGTCTCATTTGGGACTTGATGCCATGAAAATAATTTCCTGAAAATACTCATTTGATGCCTGTCTTCCTCCTCTCCCTTCTCTCCATGTCACAGTGCCCAGGCTTTGCAAACCATGTTTCAGTTAATGACTCCTAAGCAAATGTATGAGCACTTCAAGGGGTATGAATATGTTTCGCATATCAACTGGAATGAGGACAAGGCAGCAGCAATTCTGGAAGCCTGGCAGAGGATGTATGTTGAGGTAAAACTGAAAATAACCTAGATGTCGTACTGTAAAGTCCTGCTGAGATCTGCTGCCTTTTGTCACCACTTTTTACAGTATTTCTTCAAAGAAGATGTTTAAACCAGAACTGAGTCATTGCCTCCCAGTTTTTAAGCTGGGACAGGGGGTGGGTTTGTTTGCGTGGTTTTTTTTTTCATTTAAGAAGCAGCTTGGTTATTCACAAATGAGAAGCCATGAAGTTTTGCTCTTTGCTGTCTGGGACATTTTTGCTTTTCTGGGGCTGAGGAGGAACCGAATACAAAAGCTTTTGGTTGGCATGGGTATTCTAAAGGTGTCTGGAAAAGATTAGCCAGCCGCAGGCTGCTCTCCCAGTGGCAGCCCGGGCGGGGAGGCCATAGAACAGTGCCTGGCCACTGTGTCCCCAGCTCTGACCGCTGCTGCGCTGCTTCTGACCTCTGGGAATGGCCAGGCAGGGGGGAAGGAGGAGCACCCCAGAGAGACTGCTGGCCTTGGGTTAAAGGCAAAACAGGCATTGCAGCAAATCCATGGTGGAGTTACAGGAAGAGGATTCCAGTTAAATGTTTGGAATGGGATGTGAATGCAGTAGCCTTTCCTGAAGGATGCGAATTCTGGTCTGATAACTAGTAGCTTTCAAGAAGTAATTACCAAACACATTTGTGTAGCATCAGCATAATCTCTGTGTAGGGTGCGGGCTTTTGCAGGAACTTGTAAGGCAGAAGTGGTTGATTTCAGATGTGTGCTGTAGAAGATGGTAATGGCTTTTTTCCTTCAGTCACACCAAGTTTTATTGTTCTTCTCATAGGTTGTTCATCAAAGTGTCGCACAGAACTCTACTCAGAAGGTGCTTTCCTTTACTACGACCACCCTGGATGACATCCTAAAGTCATTTTCCGATGTCAGTGTAATCAGAGTAGCTAGTGGCTACTTACTAATGGTAATAAAATAAATTTATTTAATTTTTTTCTGGTAGTAGAGCAGGGCTTAAATAACTGCTTTATTGTTAACCAGTCAGTAGTCCAGAACATTTTAGGCATATTTACAATAAAAGCTACAGTTTATAAACTTTTCCTCAGGCTTGTCACCTGTTCCTTTCTGTAGCATCTGTGATGTGTCTGTTTTGTTTAAAAATGTTTGTAAGGATGTGTGTTTTGGGTGGGGAGAGATAGCTGTTAGAGGAGGATCCATTCTAATATTTTGCTTTTTTCCTCCCCCAACTTCTTCCCCTCCTTCCCTTTGCTTTAGCTTGCCTACGCCTGCTTAACAATGCTGCGGTGGGACTGTGCCAAGTCTCAGGGTGCCGTGGGGCTGGCAGGAGTCTTGTTGGTTGCACTCTCAGTGGCTGCAGGATTGGGCCTGTGCTCATTGATTGGAATTTCCTTTAATGCTGCCACAACTCAGGTATTTAGGAGACACGAGTCTGCTGTTAAATTACAAGTACTTTGCTAGTAAATGAACACAACTGAATCTTTGAGGGGTGAAAAGCTGCAGAAGTATTTTGGCTCTAGATTTTTACTTGTGCCTTTCTCCTATCTCATAGCTTATGCTGTGAGAAATTAGGTGGCCATGCTGCCAAATGATATTGAAGAATGAGAACAGGTATCTTGTAGTTTGTATAATAAATTACTAGACTCTGGTTGACTTGATTTTTCTGTGTCCCAATGTAAGTGGAGGCATCCAGTTGTACATAAGAAGCTGCAGGTTTTGTCTTGACATCTGAATATATCAGGATGTTCAAATTCTGGAAGTATTTTGAATATAACTTGAATTATTATCAGATATTCTTTGTCTACCCACAACCTGAATTTCTTTTGGTGAGATTTTGTACCTGTAAATGGTAACTGCAAGTTCCTCAGCAGTATTCCAGAATAAAAGTTAATAGCTGTATTGCATTCTTTTGATTTTCATTTTACCCTTGGATTTGTGTACATTGTAATGTAAAACTTGCTTTAATTAGCCATTTAATGGCTGGCTGCATGGCAGATCATAAAACAACCTTCTTGTTTTTTGTTTGTTTTGTTTCTCCCCAAGGTTTTGCCTTTTCTTGCTCTTGGAGTTGGTGTAGATGATGTTTTCCTTCTGGCACATGCATTTAGCGAAACAGGGCAGAATAAGAGAATTCCATTTGAGGTAATGACAAAATGCGGATTTGGGAGAAGATAAAACAAAAGGCTTCATATACAAAAAGATAACTGCATCCAGAATTAATTAGTAGTGATTTTAAAAAACAGTGTTTTTTCTCAATAGCTTTTTCTAGGGTCTGGAAATTCTTAATTTCTGTCAAAATAGGAAATGATGGCAATGCATGTGATCCTACAATGTTTTGAAATGTTCACATTCTTTTTTTTTTTTTTTAATAGCCTCTTAGATTTATTTTATCTGGAAAATTTGATTTGTAGCTGTCACATAAAGGCTAATTAATGTAATCCAAATTCTCCCCAAAATGTCAGTGAAAGTTGATGAACAAGCCCAAATACAAGTATGGCAATTAAATGATAGAATGCTTTTAATGGAAAAACACAAAAATGTTAAGGTGAAAAGAAAGAGAAGGAGGACAGCTTAGAAAACAAACATTTCTTTTTATTTGCATCAACTGTTACCTCTACTTACTTATTATGGCCTTAAATTTGAGTTATGTTGTATATCTTTCTCTCGTTTTTCTTTTCTAATGTTTAAAATTGACCATGACATTTCAACACATAACATATTAATGTTACGGTATCTAAGATGTCATCACTTTTATGATCCTTTCCTTTTATTGACCTTTTTACCCCCAGTCCGAAGTTTCATATCCAAAGTACAAGCCTTTTAAAAGCAATGTATATTTGCCCATTCTGTTTTGTACAAGCAATGTCTTCCATGTGCTCTTTCCAGCTGGTTTGGCATGCCGGCACTACAACCTTACCCTGCTATAACCTCCATATGCTTCAAAACAGCCTGTTGGGTTGGGAAAGGGTCATGCATTTATCTTGATTTCTTCGTGGTTTTTGTGTGTGGCCCTTGGGTTTTGGGTTGTTTTTCTGTTTTGCTACATACTTCTTCAAGATGTGCAGCGATGTTTTGCCTGTATGCTCTTTTGCTTATTTTGTCTGAAAAATGAGAATAACAAGTGGCTCCACTGGTAGAAAAAACATCCTACTTAATTGCAGATGTATTTACTATAATGTCAGTACCCATTTAGTTTTGCGTTCTAAAGCTAAAATCAGCTTTGATGTTTGATAATGTTCTCTACCATGTTTTTTCATGCAGAAAGCATGAGCACTTCATGTGCCATCTGCTTTGCTCCTCAACACCATACTTAGCATATTGTTTGTTCTCACATGCTCTGAAACGCACACTTGTATTCAGAATTTCATTGCAATAATTTTTCACTGTTGCTGCATTATATCTGTAGGATGACCCCTTCATTTACAGGACATCACCTTATTCACTTGACTCTTACGATACGCCATTTGTTTTGCAGGACAGAACAGGTGAATGTTTGAAGCGAACAGGAGCAAGCGTAGCCCTTACATCTATCAGCAATGTTACTGCTTTCTTTATGGCTGCCTTAATCCCTATTCCTGCTTTACGAGCGTTTTCACTCCAAGTAAGTTTATATGCTGTTTTGTTAGCGCTTGTACATGGTCCCATCATGGAAGGCCAGTGATGATACCTGTTAGTAGTAGTGTTAAAGTCTGCTTGCAGTGCTGCTGCAGTTCACTGAAGCAGTATGTGATCACAGTTGACTGTAGATCTGGGTAGTAACAACTGCTGTCTGCCCTTGATTCTGCTCCTCCTGTTTCTCACACCTGGCGTCTCTCACATCCTGTTAGCCGGTGAAAGAATACCCTACCCCATCACAACTGGGTTGGCTGGAAAAACCAAGATGCATGCGACTAAGCAGCAGAAAGATATGCATTCTTAAGGCAAGAGGAGTAGACTGTACTGCAGTGTGTGCTGTAACATTCCTCAGTAGGAATTTAATCCTTTCATTCACGTGTGTCCAATTTGCTGATCTTAAAAATGGTAACTAAAGTGCAATGACAGCGGCGAATATGCATTTGCCATATTAATTATTACTGTGGCAGTTTGTGCTGCCTTGTTCCCAGTGTAATTTTAGCAAACTTGGAGAAAACGTCAAGAATTTTATGTCCCAACTGCTTTGAGAGAAAATGTGAATTTTGTGTGCTGAATCATGTATCGCTTGCTCTCCCTTTCTGTCTTTTTCTTCCTGTATTTGCGATAATATACCTTCAGGAGTATGAAATATTAAGGATGCTGGAGAAAGCTTTCTTCTAAAAGCAAGGGCTCTTTGAAGAAAGCTTTGGGAATTTCTCCCCTGATGCTGCTTTACTACATGACCAATTTATAGCACTGTGTGACCTTGGTGCAGAGCAGGCAAACTGTACTTTTGCAGTAGTTATTTTTGTTCTGCTGTAGCTTGGTTCTCCAATCATTTTTCATTCTCCTTGAGCCCTTGGCTACCCAGGGGAAGCAAAGGCTGCAATTTTTCTTAATACATGTGGCAATTATTGCTGGTTTTGGAGATTTAAGTATGCCTGCGTTAAGCTGTAAAATGGTAAACTGTTTGCGATTGCAGTTAACGTTACCGATAAGCATTAATAATTTGTTTACCATTTCCTTCTCAGTAGGCAATTTGGTAGCGAATAATAGAGAAAGTAAAGGCCTCATTGGTTTTCTGCATTGTTTAGAAGATGCCTGTGGCAACTAAAACTAGATCCTTAGTCCTGAACAGTTAGCAGTATGTAGCTCTGCTGATTTGCCAGAACCTAGGAGTCTCTACTTACAGGTGATGTGACAGTGAATTGTTTTTATTTTATGGCAAAGACCACTGGCAACGTGTGAAGTATTTTTTGGAGTGTAATTTATGTCTCCGAAATCAGTGGCCCAGTTTCAAACATTCAACGTGTACCTTAAGCAGCTGACAGGATGCTGGAGTTCTTCACTAGGAATCAGAGGAGAAGGCGTGTTTTGTCAGGCTTTGTAGTACCTGTGCTTTTCAGAAGTTACTTCAGCCTAAGTGCTTCTCATAAAGAGGTATTTAACAGAGGTTTTGTCCTAATTGCACTTCTTAGCTGTTGAGTGGGAGCCACCAAGATTAATTCTTTCTTACCTGATCAGATTTTGCTCAGCCTTTCTCTGTTCTCGCTCTTCATATCAGAACATATTAGGTTGGCTTTGGAACATATGTGGAGACAACAGCTGTAATCACTACTGTAATCTGGGTCTAAGTTAAATACACCTTTCCTAAAGTCTTTCCTTTTTGCCTGCTGCCATGCTGTAGACTGAGTCACTGAAAGTTCAGAGAACAAAGTCTGCATAGCAGAGTGACAAACAAAAAGTTTCCAGTGAGATTTCAACATATTCATGTATGAACATGTTGATATTATTCAGAATAAAAACATGATGATCAAAGTCCTTTCTAAGGCAGTGATTAATATGGTATCTATATGTAGGAATGTTTGGGTGTCCAGAAATTACTGTTTGTGTTGCTCAATCTTTTCTCAGGTGCATCTGTAATTTGTCTCTGCTTGCAGATAGTAACCCCTTATCTGTATATTAAAGATGTGAAAATGTGCAAAAAAAAATAAGGGCAGCTGGAGACCTGTAATGAGGATTTATTACTGCTAGAGCAATATATACAACTGATACGTATATAACTTAGGAACCACTAAAAATAAGATCCTTTGTTGTTAGAAAGGAGCATCTGTTACTTGCTTTGCCTAGGATCACCAGGTAAAATCAAAATCAGGTGATAGGTTAATCATAACATTCAAAATCAGATAACCATGCCAGATTTTGGTGGGTGGTCTATATTTATATAAGGATTTCTTTATTTACAGTCTTCTTCCTCTCCTCACTTGGGCTTGTTTAAACAAGAAGTCCATGCCATCTTTGATAGCTTCCTAGCAAGACTTAGAAAGCAATGAAGTACTGCATTTACTTTTCACAGATGCTGCCTTCTTCTCGTCTAGATAGCGAATTTTTAATGGGTGGGCTTAAAAAAAGTACTGACCTTGTTTTGCTCTTCATTCACTTTTCCTGAGATACTGCAAGATAATTGTCACAGTTCCCATAACTTTTGATGCCCAGTTATCTGTAAAATAACCCAGCTGCTGAGGGAGAATAAATGGTGTCCTGCATCTGCAAGCCCAACTTTTAGTTAGAAACTCATGTTTTGCATGTATGCTTGCCTCTTTCTCAGCTTCTGTTCTCTTTAAAGCAGGTCATTGATAACTCTGAGTTGTTCATTTACTTCATGGAACTCAAACACTGCAAGTCTGCTGCTGTATTAGGAATTTGATAGGGTTAGCTCTCGCTGAGTTCTAAAAAATGGAAGTCAGTCATTCTTAAAGTGAGATTTTTTTGAAATTAATTCCATTATGCAGCTAGGGACTGGTTTAACTTTTTCACCATTTCAATTTTTTTCATTTGTTGATCTCATTAGCCACTTATTTAAGCAGTTTTAGGGTTTTGAGATGCTTGAATGTGTCACAGATTCTCAGTCACAAGAATCACCTGTAAGAGCGCTCAGGACTTTGAAGGAGCAGGTCCTGAGTTTCCAGGCATGTTTCAGTTCTTAAAGTTATGGCAGAGGTGAGGTTATCAGAGAAACGCACTGAAAGTTTCCAAAGTTTTCTATAGGAATGCCTTAACATAGCCCTTTGATTTTGAGCATAGATGAAGGAAGGCAAGGCAGAGTGTAACCACCACTGGGCGGAATTCTTTCCTCGGACAGACTGTTCGGACAGCCTTACGGAGTAAGTTCTGCCCAGGAAAGAGGAGGTACAGCTTCACAAAGATTCATCTGCCTCTTCTTGCTTACACCAGAAACTTCCTCCCCTAACAGTAGAGGAGTGGTATGGGTTCACTAATGAGCAGGGGCGGAACTTTCTCCATTAAGTCTTAGCAGTAACTTTTTCCCTTACCATAAGAATGACAAGTTTTTTTCCTAAATGTAAAAGTGCATTACCAGGTGGTGGTGATGCGTTTGTGGAGAGCAAGAATATAATGTATGTTTTTAAGCTTGTTCAATTGTCTTAGTCTGCTGAAGCAGTTTGTACCCTCCTTTTACCCACATCATTTACCTTTTCCCTGACACAAGAATTTAACAAGGAAATTTAAAGCCTGAAGGAAAAGGTGGCGTGGGGGGAGGGATCCGAGCCGGTAGGCTGTCAGGAGGGAGCTGCAGATAGGCAGTGGTCGGGTGGAAGTTTCCCTGACAGACCTCCTCGCCTGTTCATCACCTCTGGCTATAGAGCGCAGCCGTTCTCCTTGGGTGGGCTGCTGGGAATGGCACACAGCAGCGCATACCTTTGGTGGGGCCCCAGCCTGCCAGCCCGGCTCCCGGCTCCCTTGCTGCCGCCAGCACAGACTGACATTCTTCTGCCTCCCTTAACACTTGCAGCAGCAATAATATTTTTTAGGACACGCATTATGAAAAGATGCAAAAAGCAGAGCGTTTTGCTCAGAAAGTGACCAAGGCTGGTTTGTTTTTTTTTCCCCCCAGGTTAATGGAATTTTTTTACTGCTCTCTGATCTCATGTCACTGAATGCCTTCATTTATACCCTTGAGTAGGACCCATTTTATTCCTTCTAGGACAAATCTTACCTTTGTTGATTTCTCAAGGAAAAGGTCTGAGGCCCTTTCCTCTCCCATTTGACCATTCGTCTCTGAAGGGCTGAGAGAAGATGCCCCATTCCCAAAAATTCTAAGCACACTCTCAGCTTGGGTGCTGCTAGCAGATTGCTGGTACTCTGGAAGCTCTGCTACCGTGGGGTTTTGTTCATGCTTTTCCAGTCAGTGTTGTTGTGACAGATTGTGGGTATCGCCATGATGGTGTTCCTCACACGTTCCCATTCCCAGCCACCAGATGTCTAATTGGTATTGGGAGGGGAAGCGGTGGCTGATGCATCAGGTTGGAGATGAGTCACTGCTCGATGGTTCTTCCTTCCATCTCCTTATCAAGTCACGGGGTGTTTTTTGATGGTACAAAAAATTAGAATTGGTAGAAGAACAGTATTTCCTGTATTTGATTGGGACAACTGAGAACTGTTCCAACCTTGAAATGCTGGGGAGGTGGGCAAGGGAGAGACAGTCTGCAGTATATAGGAAGTGTGGTGTTCAGCTCTAGGAATCTGCTTACGTAGACATCAGAACAGACAGGACTGTTCAAAAGTATTTAACTTGCGGGGTTAGTACATCACCACCGGGTTGGCACAATGGAAAGTCTAGTTGTTCTAAAAAAGATATGCCATGTTAATGGGCAGATTTACTCTGTGTTGTTGGATTAGTTTTAATACTTCTTAAATCAAATGTGAATATATCTGACTTTAATGGTGTCTCTGTCACACACTTAAGTATTAGTTTTCAGGTTTAGCGGCATTTGAGATTCGAGGACGTTGGGGTCTCCAAAGAGAACTGATAAGGCGTGAAAGTATTTGTGGTGTATGGAGCAGGAACAGAGGACTTGTGTTAGTTTTTCAGCAGTGCTGGGAAGAGTAAGAATTACTGAGTCAGGCCTCAGCTGTTTTTTCCAAATCTCAATAAATCTTAATTGATCCTTGATAGAAGATCTTGGTTAGACAGAACTAATTATTCATGTTGTATGAGTGATTCAACCTTCTCTGGTTTAGCAGCAATAAAGCAAGCAGTTGTATGAACTAGGTCCAACAAACACCTTGCTTGCAACAGCAGCCATTTGTTTTTCTGACAGATTTCAATTAATTCTAGAGAGGATCAAAAGGAAATCACTTAGTTTTAAAGACTTGGCTGTGACCTAATATACCTTTCTTTGTGGATATTTATAAATCATGAAATAGTCATTGGATCTTTTCTCTCAAAGATGGCTAAATACTAATTTGGCATTAAGTACTAGGTAAATTCTGGTTTAGTAGTTATGGCTACAGGCAATCAGCAGGACCAAAATCTTCCTTCAAGCAGGCTGGAGACAACAAAAGAGAAACACCGATAAAAAATACTTTTGTAGGTAATATATTTATGATTGAAATGATTAGAAAATATGTACATAACTAGTCAATTCTGTCATTCTCAGAAAAGTAAAACCAGTATCTAGTCTTTCTGTTACAATTCGACAGCTTCAAAACCCTAAAAATCATCCAGTGTGTTAGTACTTTGATTTTCACAGATAAAGAGACACAAAACCAAAAATTGCATTATTTAGGCAATTTATATTATTTATTTGACATGTGAGTCAAGAATTTTCAAAACATGGATTTTAGATATTGCATCTTTTGAGCTGGCAGTTTTGAGGCCTGATTTTTCAAAATCAAAAGCAGCCATTTGTTTATTTTGGGAAATAAACCTGTAGGAGGGCCTATTTATGTCAGGTCAATGACTCCATTTTTGTAGCCCAACTTTTGTTCTTTTTGTGACTCTTTTAATGCAAGCGGTTGTTACTTCAGAAGTTACAGGTGGGGGCACTTGATAGTTTATATGATTTCCTTAACATGAATCTGGGCTACTATTGAGATGACTACTGCTTATCTAATGGGTAAAATGCAAGGATTTCAAGGGGGTTTTTTACCTGTTGGTGGCTCATCCATTTTTTTTCCCCAGTGTCTCTTCTGCTCTTGTAACTATCTGCCAGTCCCATCTGTGCCCTGGCTTTCCTTTTGTGATGACTAGTGCTCCTAAAAATTCTGCATTACAAGTAAATGCTATTAACAATAATGGTAGGTGCTGCACCACATATGTTTATGGAGATTCTCTGGGAATCTCTGTGTGGGAAATGGTTTGAAGTATGGTTTGAAAGGGGGTGGGTGGGGAGGTTGGTTTCTTTCATTACGTAATGTTCGCTTTACAAATTAAACCAAGTATTCTTGTTCCAATTTAAGATGTGTTCTTGTTCCAGTTTAAGACTCACTTTGATAGACTGGCTCATGAATCAAGTTCTGTTAAACACAAGCATATTAATACATAGATTTGCTACATGGTGTTGGGATTAATTATGATTCTCCTTTAAAAAGAATCCCTGATAAACCCAAAATGTCGCTCTTTTTGGCTAGACTTTTAAGTAAGTAGATCAAGTGCATTATATTTTACTAAATAGAACAGTTTCATTAAAATTTACTTTAATCTTCATTTCATTTCTGATTTAATAGTGTGCTTTAATGTTACTGTGATGCTTAAATTACTTCAGATCCCTTAAATGTGAAAACTTCAGTTCGAGTTCCAGGTTTGCTATTGCTTCCATCTTTTCTCACTGTGAGACTGTAAATATGACAGAATCTCATGCAAAAGTCTGATTTGTTGACTCTGTTTTTCCACTTAAAAAATCATCACCATATCTGCAGGCACAGATGTATTAAACAAATATGAAGTTTATTATTAAAATAAATAAATAATTAAATATGGTAGGCCTACCATAATGAAATGGGAATGTAAAAGTATATCTCCCAGTTTCCTCATGGAAAAGCTTGAAAGCATCTGATGGGTTAGTGTGATAAATTGGTTAAATGGATGAGAATTGAAAGGAAGTTTTATGCTTTGTAAAGCCGATGCCCTACGTGAAGCTTAGGAACGACATCACTTCTCATATGATTGATCTCTAGGCAGCAGTTGTGGTGGTATTCAACTTTGCTATGGTTCTGCTGATTTTTCCTGCTATCCTGAGCATGGATCTCTATCGTCGGGAAGACAGGAGACTGGATATATTCTGCTGTTTCACAAGGTGAGAATGTGTGATCGATTGATGTATGAGGTGCATCCTTTTTGTGGTTCCCACATCAGCGCTACCATTCCTTGTCAGCAGTGGGAGTTCTCCATTGCAGTGGGGTCAGTATGTTACTGTTACGATCTCATTGCTAGTGGCTGACTTGCATTTGCTACCTTGGTTTTTACCTGACCAAGGGGAAAAGTTAAAATATGTCTGTCTGTCTCTCACTTTTCCCTTCATTCATACCTACGCTCGTTTTGACTGTTGGAGGAAACTTTATGAAAGCATATACAAGATCCAAGCTTTAGGAATATCTTCAAGCATTTTTAGAATGTTATGGAGTACTGCAAGGCACCCAGTGCTGGTACTGGGTAATCATGGAAGGCTGTACATAACGCAGGGTACTGGGAAGCCTTGCTTATAGTTGATCACTATGCGCTAATTTTTATGCTTTTTCTGTCTTTAAACTTACCAAATACATGTATGAACTGTAAAATTACTTCCCCTTAGTCTAGTGTTTCAAAGGACTATAAGGAATGCGGGATGATCAGTACCATTACAGGATAACCAGGACGTGGAGAATACACCTTGTGTTATCTTAGATTTTTTCACCCATCTAGGAGCTGACATAATTCGGCATTTTAATAATTTTAATGTCAGAGAAAGCACTTCCCTAAATTTGTTTCTGAGAGAGTGGTTAGAAGAAGGAATTGATCCCAAGCCAGGACTCATACTTTCCATTTCAGATTCAGTCGTAGGTTCAGTGGGTGGCTGAATGTGCTTGGATTTTGGAGCCCATATTCTCAGGAATACAGGGCAATCGGACCTTCCATTTATTCCCTCATCTAAAGTTGCACCAAATCTGTATCAGAGTTCGGGCGCATTTGTGTATGAAGAAATGCAGTTAATGAGAGCTTGCTTTGTTTAGGTAGGCAATATGCTGAACTCCTCCTGTTTCTATAGGATTTGTCCACGTGGTGGAATATTCTCTGATACTGTTTTCTAACATCAATTTGTTATTTCTCATTTACAGGAAGAGGTTTGTATCTAATTATTTTTTAATAAACTAGGTATCTTTTAGGGTCTTGAATAGACTAAAATAAAGGGAATGCTTCAATTACTTCTGTAATTTTGCCTCTTCACGTTGCCCATCCTTCCCAGGAATTAAACCTTGCGTATGTTTACTTAATTTTTAAAACATTCAGTCAGTGTATGGCAAGTGGTTTCAACCTGCCTCCCGAAAGTCTGAGATCTTATCCAGAAGACCCAAAAATTATTTAACAGTTACTTCAGTAGTTCCAAACAGAAGAACTCGGTATGTCATGTGTTTACATTTTGATCTGAATAGCTGAATTCTCAGCATGGGCACACAGATGCAAACTCTCACACACCTTGCACATTTAGATGCTGTGTAATTAATGTGTGTAATTAATGGAGTGATGTGGGTAGATGCCACTGTCTCCAGACAGATGCTGGCTCCTTCTTTCCTGAGCACAAGAAATGCACGCGTATTCTCAGAGGTGTAGGCTTTGAACCATGTCTGAGAAATGTTTCCTAAAGGTGCAGAATAAAATTCACATCAAAGCGGTACACTTAATTAATAGAAACCATCTAATAGTAGTAGAAGCAGTCTCAGATGGAAGCAGGCTATCCCACCTAGTCCGATTAAGATAAAGATCCGTCTGAACGCAAACAGATGTTTTTCTCTTCTCTTACAGTCCATGTGTCACTAGAGTGATTCAGATTGAGCCTCAAGCATATGCGGAAAACGAGAATACTTGCTACAGCCCTCCACCCCCTTACAGCAGTCACAGTTTTGCACATGAAACTCAGATTACAATGCAGTCTACAGTGCAGTTGCGCACAGAATACGATCCTCATACGCAGGTGTACTACACCACAGCAGAACCTCGCTCAGAAATATCTGTGCAGCCAGTGACAGTGACACAAGATAATCTCAGCTGCCAGAGCCCAGAAAGCACAAGCTCGACGAGGGATTTGCTTTCCCAATTCTCAGACTCCAGTATGCATTGCCTTGAGCCACCCTGTACGAAGTGGACGCTCTCATCTTTTGCAGAAAAGCATTATGCTCCGTTCCTCCTAAAACCAAAAGCTAAGGTAATCAGGGAACTATTTACCCGTTTTTCAGAAACAGACTTCTGCCTTGCCCAGTAATAAAATTATCCTGGCAGTGGTATTAAATATATATAAAAAGATATAATTATAATACAAATCTATAAATAGAATTACTTTGGGATAACAATTCTTAATAATTTTACAGCTAATTTCATACTTTACAGCACTTGCAAGATAAAACTTTTAAAGACACACTTCAAATATAAGTTACAAGCAAGGGTTTTGGTGACTTTCAGTAACGTAAGCTTGTGAATAGTGAAACTAAAACCACTTTTAAACTTTATTATGATACAAATTTCTCATCCATGCTTCAATAAAGCATAAATTATCTTAGACTTGTAGAGTATGTGTGTATGAAAAAAAGGAAAAAATAAAAGCTTTAAATTAGAGTGATGGCTGCTGATTTTGAACCTGGCTTTGTAGTGTGCCATTATGAATTGTTAGTTTCTTTAGAAACCTAAACCCAAATGCATTTCCATTTTCTGTTGCAGATTGTGGTTATTTTTCTTTTTCTGGGTTTACTTGGGCTCAGCCTTTATGGAACTACCCGAGTGAGAGATGGACTAGATCTCACAGACATTGTACCACGGGAAACACGAGAATATGACTTTATTGCCGCACAGTTCAAGTACTTTTCATTCTACAACATGTATATTGTGACACAGAAAGCAGACTATCCCAATGTCCAGCACTTACTTTATGAACTTCACAGAAGTTTCAGCAATGTCACATACGTTTTGTTGGAAGAGGATAGGCAGCTACCCAAAATGTGGTTGCACTACTTTCGAGACTGGCTGCAAGGTAAGAGAGAGTTGCATGAACTTTTCTTAATTCTACAGTAGTAACCACTCATTCACTATGATCATGCTCCCCTCTTCAAATATAATCAGGGGTTAAAGACTGCAGGCAGGAGGGAGAACGCCTAGGTGCTGACCCAAACTCACAAGTTGGCTTGCTTTCTTTCAAGCAGGTCACATTAATTCTTTGTGGCTAAGTTTACTCCCCAGTAGGACAGTTTGGAAGCTTTAAGAGATTGTGTCCGTGAGAAGCCATCTTATGCCATTAATTTCTAAGCAGTTAACGAGGAGTTCTGCTTTATAATTAATGGCCAAATATGGGCTGCTGTCTTGGGAAAATAAATGTTTGCTAATTGTTTTGAGAACAGTAAATTAAAAGTCCCCATACGGCAATGCTATTTTGGCACGGGCTTAACATTCACCATATGAGTGATCCTGTTGGCTTCAGCTGGGACTGCTGGCATGAAGAAAATTCAGTGTGGCTTGTGTGTTTAATTGGATTGGGAACTTACTATACATTCTAGATTTCCAGTCAAGCATCCACACTCTTTCTGTGGTGCTGCTTTTTCCATGCTGAATTGTAACGGGGCAGGGGGAAGGCAAGAGAAGGCATGGCCTTTCAGGTGCTATGATGATAATTATATCTAAGTCAGCTTATTAAAGATGTTATAATTACACATGTTGAGACATTTGTATTTAAAATAAACAGTACTGTTACATCACAGCAAATTTAGCAGTGCTCTGCTATGATCAAACCTATTCTGCCCAGGAGTGCTTCTGTCCTACCTCTTGTCTTTCTGTTGGGAGAATCTCCAGGAGGTTTTTGCCAACAGAAAAATAAATCGTGCTGACCTAGTGAGACTGTAAATTTTAACCTTAACTGTTTGCAGACGATGAGTGCAGCCAATGATTCTTAGAGAACGTGCCACTATTTGGGGTATTTTATTCCTTCTGAAAATATGTTGAGCAATATTAGGAAAGTGGATGCATCTAAGTGGCACATCTAAAAAAAATCATCATGGCTCCTGTGTGTTTAATGCACTGATAGATCATGCAGAGCAGTATTTCAGCTATTTGCTTTTGTTTTTTAATGATTTTTAAATATATTGGATCCAGGCATTACAGCCTACTTACTGGGAATTTTACATGAAGTATTTTGTGAACACAAGCATGTTGAGCTGTAAGGGAAGGTGTAACTGGCAGGAAGAAAGAGCAACACAGCTTAGATTTCCAAGCAAGCATCTGTCTACATGCTTTTCCAAATTCTCTTGTAACCCCGCTGTATATTAGTTCTTTTGTGGGTATTTGTTGTTGTTCCAAAAGACTAGGAAAAAATGCATCTGGTGCTCCCACTTCCACCACCCCCTCTCTCATCTCTGCCTCCCGCCCCCAAACCTGGGAGGGGGAGATAGAAATCAGCGATCGTGTTCAGGATCTTAACGTGTTAGTGCTGAGCCTCCGCACAGTCTGCCAACGATAGGATCGAGAGGAGGTGCACTTGGTGTTGCTATCAGGGACGCTCACCTTCCTGTTCCCATTCTTGCTCTCTCAGGCCCACCACCCACTTTTCCTGAACCTCTTCCACTTCGGATGCCTCTCTGTCCACTCTGTAATCACCTCCTTGTGCTACGGACTGGTTGTGTGCACATCTCCTTCCCCATGCTGTACAACCCATGTTCATACGCCACCTTTCCAGACCTGCTCTTCTCTTAGAGGTGTTCCTGTTCTCTTCTTGCCGGCCATAGTTGTATTTCCCCTTCCAGCCCACATTAGCCTGCCTGTCCTTCTTCCTTGTCCTCTGCTTTTCTTCAGCTAGAGGAGCTATGAGTATTCCTGGTACCCTGGATACACTGATGGGGTGCATGGCGCTAAAATGCCGTACAGGAAGGGGTTGGGGACACTCCCAGGCAGCCGTGACTTGCAGGGTGGTTCAAGTGGACACGGCAGCCCCGTGACAGAAGGTGCATTGCTTGGCCCCTTGGTTGTCCACCGCTTCAGAATTAATCATGGCAATTGCTAATGAGCATTTAGGTCCCTGCCCTAAGCTCTCCTCCCCGCCTTCCCCAAGAGGGGCACAATTAATATGAACCAGCTGCTTTGTAAAGGCGCGGCGTTGCCTTCGCAGAGTGTCATGCTGCATTTGCAAAGCTGTAAAGAAGGAGGATACAGGGATGTATCAGTAGGAAAAAGTTAGGTTTTAAAATGGTACAGGGCGTTGATGCGTCACGGGTGGGAACTAAACCGTTTCTACTAAAAGCTGCCATGCTTGTCACAGTCAGGGAGTTTATCTCGAGGAGCAGACGCTAATAGACGGGACGATACCTGGTGGTTACCAACTGGGGCTGATGCTGAGGGAGTGAAGGGGAGGGAAGGCAAAGACAGAATTTACAAAGAAGGTGTAGTTTTAGGCTGGATTCAAGGAGGATCCTCTGAGGTGTGAATGGTTCTACTGGTGCATTTTGATGGGCTGGAGGAGCAGGAGAATCCAAGTAGGGGCAGCTTTGAACTTCATGGCTAATTCCTGCTGACTTGACTGGGAATTCAGTGCTAGAGATTGATGGCTCAAGATGGCCTTCTGACACACACGCATTTGTCCGGCAGAATGAGGGAAGTGACAGCATGTGAACAAAAGCATTTTTTTATCAGGAAGGCGACCTTGGTCTTAGCCGTACGTTTCTCCTTGTTGACTAGGAGTGGAGTGCCCTCAGCCTAACGTGCTTCTTCTTTCGGAGTTCCCCTTGTATTTTGCTTTCTGGTATCCCAGCGCATTAGCATGTTTTCTGTTACTGAAAATGCAACAGAAGAAGAACACTAATCATTCGTTTAAACTGGAAATGTTAGCACTGTTTTTGTAAGTGACTGCATGTAAATGAGGTAGCTTGAATTCCCTGATGGCTTGTAATTACGCTTGTTTTCGAAAAGAATAACCTTATCTGGTGTTTCATGGTGCCAGCTGTTCATGTGAGTCAGTAGGAATTCCTTCCTCACCCCCATTCCTGCATCCCACATAATTTTGGAGGATTTCACTTTCTTCTGAAGCATTAAGCAAAAGCGACTGCTGATATGAAAAAATCCCATATATAAGATTTTTTAAATTCCCATAATTTTTCTAACTTTTCTGAAGAGAGAGGTCAACAAGTTAACTTTTATCTTTCTGCCCAGAAACATTTCATCAATCCCACTTAGGAAAGATTAAATGTCTTTTGAAATCATTGGCATGAACAGTTGGTAGCGGAAGTACTGTTTGCTTTGAAAGCAGCAACTCTGCTATTAATTTCAAAGTGTTACAGGAAATTGTAATTATTGAAATTTTGAATTCTTTAGAATTTAAGCACCACTGGTGCTGTTTTCTTGGTGTTCTTTCCTCAGACTTAAGTTCCAACAAAGTCAGTAGTAAAATAACCCAGAGCGTGAAGTGGTTAAGCCAGCTGAGGAATAAGGACATAAAAGGGTTTGAGGGATGACCAAACCTGTGAGAGTTACTGCAATACTGTTAAAACGTACGTGTCCTTTTTTTGACGTATGTTGCACCCACAAATTGGTAATGGCACATGCCAATGGATGTATTGGTTATGGTGTGTCCGTGGAGCCCCCTGACCGGGATCAGATGTTAGTCTGACAGTTCTGCCCCCACATGCTGTCCCATCACAGCAATTCGTGTACTTCTCCTGCTGAAGGGAGCCATTTCTACTGAAAGTTAAGCTGTTCTTTGGTGGCCTCCTCCTTTCCCACATGCCTTTTTGGCAGCCTCCTCTTAACCTTCCCAAGTCGTCTTCCAGGCAGCTGGTACGATAGCACAGATGCCCTCACCTGCCCACTTCCTGAGAGATTGACACGGAGCTGAAGAGCTTGGCTCAGGCTTGGTGTTTCTGCATGCCCTAAGTGATGTTTTCCCCTCTCCAAGGGCACCCGGAAGCAATGCTTTTTTAAAGGGGGCCTCGAAGTCCTTTGGTGGTGCCAGAAAACCCTCCCAGGCAGGTGCTGGAGACCTGGCAGGCTTCTTCCATGACTTGGTTCTCAGCCTGTTGGCTTCATGAGTGGGTACAGTTTGGCAGGACAACATGGGAGGCAGTCTTCTAAGGGAGGGGCGGCTGAGTTTGCAAATGGGAGCGGGTACACCAGCCCGGAGGCGGTGCCAGACGGGTGCGTTTTCTCTTCCAGCGCTCTTTACGTCTGTACAGCTGTAGCTAACCCACCCGATCAGTAGTGACGGTTTTCATTACGGCCCCTCAGCACAGCTGCAAGGTGGGTCAGCGATTTCCCTTGCCGCCACTCCCCCAGCCTTTTCCTTCCCCTTCCCTGGACATGCAGTTTGTCATCTGCTCGCACAGAGCCTCCTTGTGCTGGGCTGTGGCTTCCTGTGCTAAATCTGATCCAAATTTGTGCTGTGAGGTATTCCCTCCCCCTTGAAGGGTGGCAAAGAGGAAAATAACAGTTGAGAGTTGAATAGGTGTTGGCTGTGATCTTTACATGTGCTGGCAGCAGATCCCACGACTTGTATTAGCTGCACAAGTTGAACAGATGGAACAAATTGACAAAACCGTGTTCGCTCACGCTGTGCCTCGAAGAGCAGCTGAGTTGCTGTTTGAAGTTGAAAGTTTTGAGTGTGGGGGTTTTTTTCCCCCTTGTAGTGGAATTTCTGGTTATATCGTAGAAGCTATTGCCTCAGTGCTCTGTGGTAGCCCAAATCAGTTAATGAGAGCGGTGTGTGTCCTCCTCTGTGGCCCAGTGCACTCTGCCAGGGTTTTGGCAAGTCAGAGGGGAGTACAGAGAGCATTTCCCTCCTAGATAATGGACTAAATGCCTCCTCTGGTTTTAACTCCACGGTAGGCAGTGAAGTTGGATCAGGGCTGAACTCAGCCCTTTGCTGTTCTGGCACCTACCAGGTCAGGGCAAGCTTTCTTTTGAGGAGGGTGCATATGAAAGAGGTGATAAATGCAAATATGCTTATGGAGTTTGGAGTGTGATGATTCTGGAATTGCAGTTCATGAGGAAAAGCACTTTTTATTCTAGACAGTCATAACTCTTCCCCATAGAGTGGAGCACTAGGCTGCTCTCAAAGGCTCTGAGAAGGATGCGGGACCAGAGGGTCCTAATCCCATGCAAGATGTCCTCTTTGCCTTGAGGGGAAGCTGGTTTACGCTGGCGCACAGTGCACCCGCAGCTTGCTAGCTCAGCTTTGCTGGTCTGCACAGCACGGGAAGGCTCTTGAGGCTTCTCCTTTGCACCTTCTTGCTTCCCCTGCCTTCTCTTTGGGCAAAATACTGGACACGCACCTGCTACTTTACCTTCCCACACACTGACAGTGAATAAGGAGCCCTAAATGTACGAGGCAGCAGGTAGATAATTTTCTTCCTGATTCAGCAGTGAGAAGGAGTCATTGTTTCTTCCTGCTGAAATGTGTTTCTAAGAGCAGTTGCTTACCTACTTGTTCTGTCTTCCCCTTACCTCCCTCAACTCTTCAGGACTTCAGGATGCATTTGACAGCGACTGGGAAACAGGGAAGATCACTTACAACAATTACAAAAATGGATCTGATGATGCTGTTTTAGCTTACAAACTCCTGGTACAAACAGGCAACCGAGCAAAGCCCATTGACATCAGCCAGGTACTGTATCAGACTCCATACTGGTTTATAGAGGAATACAGAAGTCATCAGGAATGGGGGGAGATGCAAAGAGTCTCTTTTTTCATCTTGATGAATTGAATGCCTGAGTTACACCTGTCTGCGTGGCCTCGCTGACTTTGCTGAAGGCAGTTGTTAGCTGCAGTCTGGCCTGTGTTGCAAAGCGTTCAAAATCAACACTGGGAATGCTTGCCCCTTGGTTATTACGAATTGGCATGTGTTCAGTGCTGCTCCTCTGTCAGACACACTCAGTTTGCACTGAAATCATTGTGGAAAGTGCTTTGCCACATCCATAGGTAGATGGAGTCTGGTCCTGTGCCAGACAGAGCCAACGTTAGCCTTGTTGCCCTGAGTGGCGCTGGTTCTGATTTGAATCAGATTGCCTTACAGGGTTGACAGTTCTTTGCAGTGGCTTTGAATCTAGCATTTGCAATTATTTGGTTGGTTCCTACCTATTTATGCAAAACATAACATTTAAAAAAAAGATGTTGATGAATGATAGCGGAAGGGGACTGAAATCGTTAACATGCTGCATCATATTCTTTTGCCATCACCACTAAATACAGCTATACTGTTGTAGAACTAAGAACAGCAGTTGTTTGAGCTGCCTAAATGAAATACATCTGAGGGTTTTTTTGGAAGGCTATCGCAGCATATGAATGCATTTGCTGTAGTCCTTGGTAGGTGAAAACACATTAGGTCTGCCTCCTTGCACTAAAGTTAGATTTCAAACCTCTAAGAAGAAATTCTGCAATAACCAAACTTCTCCTGTCCTAGTATCATCATTGACTTGCTGTGCTTCCAGGCAGAAAAATAGTCTTTCTAATGAGCTTCTTGGCATATCTGCTTATTGTCTTTCTTTTTTTTTCTGGCATTAAAGGTGACAGATTTACGGAGTACATTGTGCAAAGTTACTATGGTGTGTAAAACACACTGCTTTATAGCAACATGCAGCATGCTGTCAGGTCTGAATGAAGCTCCAGCTATGAATTAAGCAAAGAAAGGGAGTTGAAGAGAAAACCTTCAGTGAGATTTTTGTTTAGCGGAGTGTACCAGGTACCCTGTGGAACAAATGTGATTGGACTGCAGCTGCTGATATAATTTCCTGTGCCTGGGAGGGAGAAAAGTGCGGTGCACCCACAGGGGTTGAGTGCTGTACTGTGCGGTTCCAGAGACAGCTTGAAGACATACAGTTGTTGCATATCCTGTGGACTAATTGAATCCAGATCCTTGGAATCCAGCTTTTTTTTTTTGGCCTTTTTTTTTTTAAACGGCTGTCACTGTTGTTTTTCATTTCATTAAAAAGACCTGAAACTGGAGCCGAGCCAGTATTTTAAATAAACAAAACAAAAAAATCCCAGTAATACTTTTCACCCGCAGAGTCCTCTGTCAGAGCTCTAGCTGTGCAGGATTTGGCTACAGAACCCTAGAAGTGTACCACTGCTGTTTACCCCACAGATGCATTTGCCCACAGTGACCCAAATAACACAGGGCACTCGTCTGCTTTCTTGACGCTGGGCATTTTCTGAATACATAGGTCATAGGAGGCAAGTGTTAGCAAAATTTATACAGATGTTGTTTTATTTTTATAGCTCTCCTCCATTTACTGGGTGGCATTTCCTTCAGTGTTAACAACAGAGGTTAACTGCATACAGACGTGTATAGGGACTCTTGCCAGGTTTTCTTTCCCTTTCTTCAAATATGTTTCTCCAACTTGGTTGTTTTTCACTCTTGGCTGCAGGCTTTCAGAATTCAGATTTAATTGGTTCAGTCTATTCTGGAACTGTCTGCTGATTTAGTGGTTATTGTAAATATTATATGAGTACTCATTTATAAATAACCACTTTCTACTGTCACTGTAGTTTTTTAGATTTTGTTGTTGTTGCTGTTGTTGTCATCAAATAACAGTTCACCAAAAAGTCACTTCAAGTGAATATTCGTACTCTTTTGCTTTGCCTTTCCCCTCCTATATACATGTTGCATCTCGAGACCATTTGTTGAAATCTCTACAGCAAGAGCTCTGAAAGCAAAACCCATTCTGAAAGGCTTCTAATTTTTTTCCATTTTGCAGTTGACCAAACAGCGTCTGGTAGATGCGGATGGAATCATTAACCCAAATGCTTTCTACATCTACCTGACAGCCTGGGTTAGCAATGACCCTGTGGCCTACGCCGCTTCACAAGCCAACATACGGCCTCACCGCCCGGAGTGGGTCCACGACAAAGCAGACTATATGCCAGAAACAAGACTGAGAAGTAAGTAGCGTTTCATCTTAATGTCTTACAGTTTATGTAAGTGCCCCCCCCCCCCCTTCCTTCAAGAACCAGTAACTCTGCAGTGGGCTGATGCTGCACAGGGCCCAGAAGCGTGAACAGGACAGTATGTGGTGCAACTCTGTGACCTTAGGAGACCCACGCACCGTTGCAACCGTGGCATCCCCGCAGGGTTTTACCATGTTGAAAAATGAGTTTTATAACCGTTTAAAGCTCTAAAAACTTAGAGTAAGCATTGCTTTTTAGTGTCGTCCGATAGCTCGCTCTGTGAGGGAAACCTGGAAATTGCGTGAAGTTCCTGCCTATGTCATTCTGAAATTTCATCACTGAGATTATATGCTGTTTATCCTCAATTCTTAATAACTAAGGGAATTTTACCAAGTTAGCTCTTAGGCTACAAACACTAATACAGTACAAGAGCCACTTAGGTAGGGGAGCAGTCCCATCCTGTGCCATTCGCTGTTTTCCTGAGCACCAATGCCAGTTTGCATTGCTTTGCTTCAGCTTTCAGTTTATCGAGGGGATGGCTGGTTGGACACCGGTGGGGAAGGGGAGAGAGGAGGGGAGGACTGGTGCGCTTGGAAATGTGTAACCAGCTAGCTGTGCTTCAGTGTATCCAAACCCTAGAGCTTTGTGGCAGTCAGCCAAATCTTGTCTTAATGAAAATTTATAGTTGAGATTATAATAGGGCAAATCATGTTTAGCAAGTCAACTGAATGACCCTGCAGGGTCTGGAACACACAATGGCAGTAACAAAATGCTTGTTGTGGAGGTTTTTTTTTTCTTGTCATACAGTAGACTTAGAATTACACTCAAAAAGAAGTGTGGAGCGTGTTGGTTTGTCAAATTAATAAAGGATAAAAAGTTATGTATTTCCTCAGTAAACCATTGCTTTTATATTAGTTTTTTTTTCCCAGTTGTGAACATGGATTTCTGAATCTGACTTTCAAAATATTCAATGGAAATCTTAAAAATCAAAAGGCCTGATTGAACTTAATTTTCCTCTAGTTTTATATCAGTGGACCTTGGTTAATCTTGGGGAAATGACCTTTGGTTTCAAATGAACTGCAGTTGCGTAAAAGAAGGGCATTTGGATAAAACATGGAAGATGATGTGATCTTCTGCTTTATATTGCAGTTAGGGACTTTTGGCCAGGTATTCAGTAAAAACTACTATAGCACTGATAAGGATTAAATACATATGTTGAAATACTTCTGTTAAATTATATAGAGTTGTTTGGGGACTTGATGTAGACTGTGTTCATCCCATCGCACTGCATGATAAAAATACAGTAATCTCCTGTGCTGCTTCAGCTTTCAGTTTATTGGGGAGTTTTTAAAATGTCACTTGTCCGAAAGAAGTAGAATTTAAGTTCAACAACACCCTTAAGCATTTTCCTGTGGAGAACAAAGTGTTTTGTTAATCATGTTTTCCTCTTCTGTCCAAACACATATTTAACACTGCTATCCTCTTCCTAGTTCCAGCAGCTGAGCCCATAGAGTATGCCCAGTTTCCTTTCTACCTCAATGGATTGCGTGAAACTTCTGACTTTGTGGAGGCTATCGAGAAAGTGAGAGCTATCTGTAGTAACTACACCAGCCTGGGGATCGCCAGCTACCCGAACGGTTACCCATTTCTGTTTTGGGAGCAGTACATTGGGCTTCGTCACTGGCTCCTCTTATCCATTAGCGTGGTTTTGGCTTGCACGTTTCTGGTGTGTGCCCTCTTCCTCCTAAACCCCTGGACGGCTGGGATCATTGTAAGTTTATTATAAGGGTCTTTGTTGAAGTCAAATTCCTTTCAGCATAGCTCTTGCTGTAGTCGGGAAGGTTTTGTTTATGTCTGGGCCTCTGGTGGAGTATGTATATTGCATCATTCATTACATATTTATTCAACTTGAGGGGGTAGGGTTCATGCTAGAAGTGCAAACCTTAATAACCTTAATCCTTTGGCCACCTTTTTTGCAGCTTTCAAGATTTCTTAGAAAGGTACATAAACTTTTGCCCTTGCTCAGATGCATGCCAACACGAGAAATAAAGACACACAGGAAAATTAAGAGCTTTATTAAATATTAAAAGCTATTTCTAATTATTTATTCCTTCTCCCCTTTTATCAGACATAGTTATTTTTCAAGGCAGTTGCTTGTGACTAACTTGCCCGTAAATTTTCCCACTGATTTCTGAATGCAGTCTTTCTGGAAAAAACTGAAATGGTTAGGTTGTAGGCTACATGCTGTGGAAAGAGCGTAACTGAGCTATCGAGGAGAAAGAGCCATAAAATTATAAACTGAAGAGAACACTCCTCCATGCTTTCTGCAAGGCACTATAAGCCTCTCAGTAAACTTTCAAGTTAAAGTGAATGATGGTGTTCCTATGTTTAAATTCCATAAACTATCGTATGGTTTATAAAACGCCAGAAGTAGAAAAGCATAGAACAGTTACTAGTTTTTGTAATGTACGTTTAAATGACAGGTATGTTAAAAGGTAAATGTTTAGTCTAGAATATTTTTCATAGCACTTAATCAAGCAATTTATGTTATTACTCTTGATTCATTAGCTTATAAAATCATTTGTTGTAGTGCATACTTTTTTCCCTTGGAAAAGGTGTTTCTTTTTAGAGTCCACCATTGCTTTTATAAGTATGTCTATCTTTTTTTCCTGCTTGGCTTTAGCAACTTTTAAAGTTGATTCTACACATTTCCTCCCCTCCCTTTTCCTCAATTTTTTTTTACAAGGTAGATGAAAGAAAAATAAAAGCTTTCTGTTAACATTTAACTGTTCACTTTGTCCGTGTCAGTCCCTCCAAGTGTCTTAAAAGCTCAGAGCCCCTCTGTAACCTGAGACTCATCAGCTGATGATGGCATTCACTTTCTTCTGGGCTTTAAACCTACTAATAGTAGTAGTCATCCTCACTTACATTTGCAGTTCTACAAAAAGAATTCCAATACAGGTAGTTGAAAGTTACTTTTTCTGGAAGGATTGTCTGAGAAACAGGTGAAAGAGAGAAAATACATGCTTTAGGGGATACCCATGGTAAGGAAGAACAAATTGTTTTTCAGATCATTGATGGATTGTAACCAACACAAAAGTGATGCTTGGTATGCTAACTGGTTTTTAGGAGTGTAATTTAAACTGGCTCTTCAGCAAGTTGAGCACAACAAAACAAGGAAAAGTGGCTTGTCTTTGGAAATAGAGGGTGGCTTTGAGGAGCATGTTGAACAAGTCACCATGTTGTTTTGAAATAATCTTTCTCTCTGTTTGGAGCATAAGAAGTTACTAACATCTGTTTGAAATCCTCTAGGTGATGGTGCTGGCTCTGATGACTGTGGAGCTGTTTGGCATGATGGGTCTAATCGGAATAAAGCTGAGTGCAGTGCCTGTGGTTATCCTGATTGCTTCTGTTGGCATTGGCGTGGAATTCACTGTTCATGTTGCTTTGGTACGTAAAATCAGGAAGCATTTTCAAAATATTTTATAGTGAAACGGTGGCAATGTTAGGATCACAAATCCTTCCATAGTCTCCAAGTTAGTGACACAGTTCTCAGAAGGAAATTGGTCACACACAGGGCGCCATTTGGTTTGTCTTGATAGAGCAGAGCTGACCTTGCTCTGATAGAGCAGAGCTGACCTTGATGAAGTAGTTCCTAACTATTGCGTCGGTCCCCCAGGAGGGGGATATGTTACCTGTGGTATCCAGTTGTCCGAGTGATGCAAATATATAGACAAAACACGAGCTCTTAATGCACTTTACTTCAGTCCAGACTCTCCTGATCCTTGTCTGCGGCCTTACCGTTGGTGCCTGAGTGCTGTGTAGCTGTTTGTTCCCTCTTGTGTGTAGATTCTGTATCTTGTGGAAGAGAAGCCTTTAAAGATGATTTTCAGAATCCCATGTAGTGTGATATCAATCTCTGGACCACTAAAATTTGAATGTATTTGGATTCATTTTCCACTTGAAAAATCTGTACCTTTTTTTCGGAACCCATCAGCTATTAATAGTGGTCACAAACATACAGTCTGTAGGAGAACAGTTTTCTGATGTGATGAGGAGGAGCAGAGAGGGGAAAAAAGTATGTCTTGTATAAAGATTTTCAACATTTTCAAGGTTAAGTGTCCAAATCTAGAGTGCACTTACTTACCCAGCTTAGTCAACCTGCTGTGCAAAAATGCATAGAAAAAACAGTGCACTTGCAAGGGGGCCATTTTGGGTGTTGAAGATACACAAAACTCAACTTACTTTATTTGGTGACAAAGAATTGAGTAAAGGGCTATTTTTCTGTGTTCACATTTGACAATGTCAGCACTGATCTTTCTGACATTTTGCACACTCAGCCTAAGTAATTTTCCTATAAGGCTATTCTAATTCATATTTCAGAATAGTTCAAGAATATCATTGTCTTCATGGATTTGAATTTTACTGTATTAAAAAGTAGGAAAGGATGAGTGGTCAATATAATATAATTGCAAGGAGGAGGGGCTTGTAGTCAGCTATAATCTCTAATATATTAGTACTGTAGCAATCCAAAAAAGAAGTGAAGGGAGGAGGCTGGAAAGTGGTGGTGAGGCTGGATGGGAATGCAGCAGGCTTTTTAGACTTAAAAGGAGGACTGATAGACTGCTAAAAGGATCTGGTGACAGTGAAAAAGAGAGAACTAACAGGGATCTTAGCACACTGGAGATGGCCAAATACTGGGAACATGTTGCAGACGATGTACAGAGTTGGGGTATGTAAAGTGGCAGGATGGAAAGAAGAATTTTAAGAAAAAAAAAAATGTAGGGGAAGTAGGGTAAGGTTAAAGAGGAGCAGCTGGATCCCTGCAGTGGTGACATCTTTTTTTCCCCTACTGCTATGGATAGTTGCGCTTTTGGAGGTAAACCTGTTTGCTAGGACTTACAGTAGTTTGGGAAGTGTCAGAAACTATTGGTGTAAAAGAGGAAGAAAGAAAGGACAGAAAGGAAAGAAAGTTTCTTAGAATTGAAGATTTAAAACGGGAAATCTGGAATAGAAAAAAGGACAAAACACTGATTTGTTTCTAAATGGGAAGAAACTAATTTACAGGACTTCACATATAGATATATATACATAAAAGTAGAAGTCACCTGTGGCTGAAGGTACAATGCCAAGCAAACTGAAAATTGCATTTTTTCACACTGACTCTGGAGTCAAAAACATAGGCTTTAAGTAAAAGAATGCCTAGTAGACCTCAGGTGATGGCAGCAGCACTTCCTGCGTATAAACAGCCAAACCAGTGTTGCATAAACAAAAAAGGCAATGCTGGAACTGTTGTTGCAGAATGTAACTGAACTTGTTTTAAGAGTGATTTGCACTCCACCTGTGGCTCAGTTCTCTGCTATCACTTGTGAATTGTGACCCCAGTTTTTTAATTCTGCAAATAAATGCTGAATCATTGGTAGGCTCTTGTATTATGCATCCTGTAATTACACTCATATAGTTAATACAACTTGTTAATGTTTGTGGATCAGATCCCATAGGTCCTGTTCATGTGAGTTGTCTTATTGACAGCTGTCTTTACTGTGAGGGGTATTCTTTATCCATTTATGTATATGGGAATATAAAATGTCCTGGATACATTAATTTTCCATAGACTATTTTAATCCAGTACTAAAGACTGATAATATGTGGTTTGGCTACCTACAGTAGTGAGGGTTGGGAATCTCACTCCACATGTACCCATTTTTGGTCTGCTTGATCCACCAAATAACTTTTTAATATGTTGGCTGATTTCATCCCAGATTTGTCAGATAAGTGAAAATTGCCCACTAGAGAAGAGAGACTTAAATTCTGGGACCAAGAGGAAGGTAGCTGCTTGAGCTCACATCTTAATAGGCAGTAGAGAATTTGCTGAAGAGAGAGCCCTTGTAAATCACAGGAAGAAAATCAACCAGGTTCTTGTCTTCTTAAGCCATTGTCGTATACAGAGAAGACAAATTCATGTGAAAAAACGGCATTTGAGTGTTCTTGATGCAGCTTGTTCAGTAGGGAGCTGGAGGGAGAGAGGCATTTCACTAGTTGCGCTGTTGCTCAGGCACTACTGTGTCCAGCACTATTCCTAAGGCAGTTTTATATGTATAGGCCTGCTAGCTTTGAAGTAGGAGAAGTTGCAAAAACATTTATTTTGAGTGAAATCAAGTGTTTAAAAAAAAAAAAAAAGCAGCACACAATCTAGTGTTAACTTCGTACCAGCCCTGTTGATTACACTGACAACTTCCCATCAGTTGGACGCTTACTGTGTGCCACTCTGATGGTCTGGAGCCTCGGGACAGCGAGAAGAAATGCGCTGTACCAACAGACACTTCTGTATAAAGGGAGAGACAGGCCTGATGTGCTAATAAACGCTGCTGTGGGTGTCACCATGTACCTGAACTGGAGCCACTGGTCCTTCATCTGTGGCAAGTGCGTGGGAAAGCCCGCATCAGCATTGGCTGTTTTCACAGCAAACTTCCCACAGCGGCTGTGGAAGACGTGGTCCCATGAGGGCGAGGAGGGGTAGCCCTGTAATTTTGACACCTGAAGTGCTTTCATCATGAAATGAGTTCTTTGCAGATGGAAGTAAGCAAAGGTGGAGACAAAAGCCTGCTGGTGCAAGCAGGCATTGTTTCCAAACATTATTAGTGTGGTCTGACTCTGCAGTCAGTGCGTACTCTAGTCGTGTGACTGCAGCAGCAGCTATGGGGCATGACGGCAGAATCAGGCCTTCTCTTGAAGGTTAGCCACCTATAGAGATGCTTTCATAAACTGTAGTTTGAAGCAAGTACCTGGTGAAAAACTGTGCGTGCTATGAGAGGGGCTGTTTGGAAGGTTGTATGCATCCATCTTAATTAAATGTATTTAATTGTTTTACAGGCATTTTTAACTGCCATAGGAGACAGGAACCATAGGGCTGTCCTTGCTTTGGAACACATGTTTGCGCCAGTGCTGGATGGGGCTGTGTCCACTCTGCTTGGAGTCTTAATGCTTGCAGGATCAGAGTTCGATTTTATTGTCAGGTAAAGCATTTGTGTGCATCTTGCCTTTCTTTTTAAAATAAAAATAAGTATGCTTTTAATTTTTAGTCACTTTGGCATAACTGTCATTTTATTACTATGCATGGTGTGTCAAGCATGCTTACGTCATGGTCCTGCTTTCCCTCTGTTTTATTAACTCCTTGTTACATGCTAGACATGGTAGTGTTTCCATTGCTGGCATTAAAATCAGTTCCAGGAAAATCTGATGCCCAGCATGAAAGAACACAAAAATGGCCCTCTTCAGCATAGTTTCCTGATTATGGGCTTGAGTCAGTTCAAAGCATCTGGTGTTGCCCAGTGTTAGCTGGGTTTGACCTTTAGCCTCAGGTCCTCCAGACTTTTTGTATGCACAACAGTTTGCATGCAAAGGACACGTGAACCTACAAATGTGCTGCAACTGTGCTGCAAGTGGCTCTCCCAGGCCACCTCCTTCTATCATCATGTGAGGTTTACAGCGCTGTGTAACAGGGAGAGGAAAAAAATGCCCTGTTTGGGAGCTGGGGAACCATAAGTATGAACACAGAACCTCGTATTAAAATTTTGTAAAGGAAAGCCTGAAGGCCCTTCTGTTTAGAACTACAGGCGGACTGTTTCTTGTGAATTTAATTAAGAATGTGAATTTGTCAAGTATGAGAGGAAAACAAGTTTTTCGTTGAGGGGAATTTGAGAAGTGCAGTGAAACAGATCCTATTCTATTCCAGACAACCTTGTGGAGCTCTGCAAAATGGCTAATCTTGGAAATAACACAGGTTCTTTGTGGCAAACTACAGCACCAAAAAAAAAAAAAAAAATAAAAAATTACAAGCCCTGAAATGGAACTGAGGTAGAACTGGACCAAATAAAAATGCTCTGAAAGATGGTTTAACTACTTAGGTAGACATAAGCTGGATAGATTACTAGACTTAGCTGACATCCATTTGACAACAAGAACAACAACATGTCAGAGGCAGGAACTGAGAGAATAGCTGTTCAATCTCATCAAGGTTTTTTGTTTATGTATGTAAGAGATTTGAAGAAGGCAGGCAGTTTACAATTAGACCTCATGAAACCTACATGAGGATTATTACTATACAGATACTGCATGTCCTGAAACAGATTTTGTATTTTTTTCCCAAGTCAGTATTTTTTACTTCATTTTATTGATGTTGAAGAAATAAGGTAAAATTATTCTTTTAGGACCTGATCTTGTAAGGGTTGGAACACTTGGACATATAGGTTACTTATAGATTTAACCTTAAATTTACAGGGGTACATTTGGTGTGCTACTTGCCTATGTAACAGATGAGATTTTGGCAGGCATATTTTTGTGTCATAGCAAATGGAAGATTGTAGCAGCCCTTCACACCAAATTTGGATTGGATGTTCTCTCAGTTTATAGAATGAGCCCTTCAACTTTTCAACTTACTTGATTTTGCTATTTTTGGCCATCAGTTTCTCATTTTCTAGCACGATCTGACTTTAGTTTGCCTAGTTTAAAAAAAAAATAAAATAAACTATGGGAGCCTGAACATTGTTATAGTCGGTGAAGAAGATCCCAAACTTCCGGAAAGCGATAGATTAGTCCAACAATGTGGAAGATTAAGTAAATTAACAGACATTGTATACACCAAGTGGTCAGAGCTATAATCCTCCTGTTTATCCTAGTGTTAGATGGATGAGATGCAAATGTTTTTAATGCCTGTTGTTGATCTCCGTCCCAGTATAAAGTTCTGTTGGTTTATGTTAGTAGAGCAGATTGGCTTGCTGATTTTTGCTAATGCAGATCAGAAATTCCAAAATGTTTACAATAGCGGGATATTTGTAGTTTTACAGGAGTCTGATACAGTTGATCAGATGTGGAAACGAGAGGCAGTAAAGTTTGTTGCCACAGCTAGACAATGTAATCAGCAGACCCATTAGCAGCAAACTTGCCCTCCGTTCTTCTCCTTTGCCTTCTCCTCCAGGAATTTACCAAGACTGAGTCCTTGAAATCATTAGTTACAACGCAGCCTTAAGTTTAGTCTGAGCCCCAGCTGTGCCGAATACCAACTAGCAAGGCTTTCCTTTTACTGACAGGTTTACCTTGGTATTCATGAAGGATCCCAGACCTTAGCCCTCGGTGGTGGGAAAGGACAACCACTTGTGCACTTTCCTCTTCTTCCATAGTACTTCAGCCTTTATGTTTGAATTGGCTGACGCAAAACAAGAGTATTCAGAGGTGCTAAATTGTTCAACAAAAGATTAGCCTGCAATGCAGCTCTGCCATTGTGGAGCGCTCTTACCCAGTACAATGCTGAAGCTTGCTATAGAATGGGCAGCATTTTCTTCGCAGAAAACGGGTTCCTGTGTTGTAAAAAGGTTGCAATTCGAGCTATTTGGTAAAACTGGAACTCACAGAATTCTAGGCAGAAAGTTGTGATTAATGAACAGCAAGGGAAACCCTTACCTGATACACTGGAGATTTAATTAGAGATTCTGCTGTAAGATGCAGAAGCATTTCACAGTGGATTAGCTGCTGGGAGAAGAGGGCTTCTTTTCCTTCTAGGCTAAATTGTTTAAATTCTACACCCTTCACTTCATTTGTTTGCTTCTGCTGGGTTTTCACTAATGGGGGCCCCTTTTCATTGTATTTGTGCTTTCAATCCATTCAGCTATTCATTGCACATTCCATATTTTTGTGTTTGTGTAACACATTCATAAATAACATTACATGCTTCCAGATTCTGGGAAATTAACAAATGTATTTTTTTTTTCTCTCCTTTATCAACTAACTCTTTGGGTTGTGGAATGTAGCTTCTTTAATTCAAAAGGTAAAAACTCCTATATCTATATGTAGAAAGTGATATAATTATTTAGTAAAATGTTAGCAATATTTTAGATCTAATTTTGTATATATATTATTTTAACATATTTAGGAGTGATTTGTAATCCCTGATTTCTAACAATATTTGTGTGTATTCTCTCCCCCAACTCCCTTAAACCCTACTTCAGGTATTTCTTTGCTGTTCTGGCAATCTTAACCATTCTGGGAGTTCTCAATGGATTGGTGCTGCTTCCTGTTCTTCTTTCATTCTTTGGACCATACCCTGAGGTCAGTAAAATTAATGGTGAACAGAAGAAACACTGTCTCTGCACCCCTTCCCCCTCTCCCCCCAGTCATTCTCCTTTTTTATAAACTCCTAATTTTTAAAATTCTTTTGGATTTTTTTAGTTTGTAAGTTTCTTGCTCTAGGGGGTTTTTTTTTAATCTTTATTAAATGTGCTGTTTGTTATTTAGTTGATATTCTTCTACTCATATTTTTAAAGGGGTTTTTTTGTAAGTGTTTTATTAGAGTCTGCAATCAGCAAACATGATACAAGTTTAGAATCATTTATGCTTTTAAAAGCGTAATGTGATGTGCAGACTGGTCTGTAAAGATTTTCCCCAATACGTTGCAAAAGACACTTTGTTTCGTACACATACCTCCTTCTTTCCTACCTCACTGCCTCTGTTGCTTTCCTCAAAATATTTAACTGAGCAGACCACCAGGAAGGTCTGTGTGGACCAACAGAGACACCAATGGTGGTCCACAGACCACACCTTCGTAACCATGACCGGTCTGCCAGAAGGTCCTCCCCTGTACAGTCACCCCTCCCTGTGGCGTACTCTTGGCTCAAGCAATAATTTTGGTGGTGGAAGGCTTCATTTAGATGTTGATAACTTCACAGTATAAAGCCCGAATCCGACAAAAAAGGGTTCATAGGCACCAAATTTGTATTTGGTTGTTGATCATTCATCACCTACTGTACAGTTTACACAATTACTCTGTTACGTAGGGCTGTCTTTATCACATATTAGTACAATCAGTGTGCTATGCTTCAAGTGTCTCTATATACGTATGTGTGCGTACAAGAATAAAATACAAGGTATGTATACAGCACTAGTAATATTTCAGAAGTATTTATTCTTTTAATATTAGTAAAACAGTTTTGAGAACAGTGTTGTAATCTGTTATATTCCTAACCGTATACGTGACCTGTCCCTTACTCAAGCAATGTCTATGTGCAGATGTAATTACCACAGACATTGCTATTATGTGTGTGTTCATCTCTCTCTGCAAATAGACACTGAACCATACTATACATACACGTTTGAGGTGATTTTATGAAAGAGGGAGGTCAGTCCGTGTGTTATTTTTGTCTTTATAAGTGCAAGTGCATGCACATGCACACATGCATTCAATCCCTGAGGCAACGATACCTGGAAGAACCTGTGTAGTCCTGTTTACATACATATCCGCAGATGGAGATCCTGTCTCCTTTTCTTTCATTATTTTTTTCAGTTCAGTATAAATGTTCATCAGAAAAATGGTGCTAAGGTTCTCTTTAGGGGAGACCTTATCGCCCTCTACAACTACCTGAAAGTAGGTTGTAGCCAGGTGGGAGTCCATCTCCCAAGTGACAAGCAACAGGACAAGAGGAAATGGCATCAAGTTGCTCCAGGGCAGCTTTAGGTTGGACATTAGGAAAAATTTTTTCATGGAAAGGGTTGTGAAGCATTGGAACGGGATTCCCAGGGAAGTGGTTGAGTCCCCATCCCTCGAGGTGTTTAAAAGATGGGTGGACGAGGTGCTTAGAGACATGGTTTAGAGGTGGACAGGTATGGTTGGACTCAATGATCTTAAAGGTCTTTTCCAACCAAATGATTCTATGATTCATGGCATGGGAGGGCGTATTTGGCAGAAGAACATTTGTGTCAAGCACTAATGATTAAAAGGGTAATGCTAATTGCATGTTACTGAATGCATTGTCATGATCAGGTTTCTCCAGCCAATGGACGAAACAGATTGCCCACACCGTCTCCCGAGCCACCCCCCAGCATCGTGAGGTTTGCACTGCCACCCGGGCACACAAATAATGGGTCAGATTCCTCTGATTCGGAGTACAGCTCTCAAACCACAGTGTCTGGCATCAGTGAAGAGCTTCATCAGTATGAGGCCACCCAAGGCCCTGGGGCACCAGTCCATCAAGTAATAGTGGAAGCCACTGAGAATCCTGTCTTTGCAAGATCCACTGTAAGTAGCTCGCATATTGACAGGCAGGAGGGCAAGAAGAGTGTTTGGGTTTTTTTTAATTTAAATCTGTTCATTTTTGTGGAAAGCTCTTTTGTATTTCCGGCTGATTATGTTTTGTGACTTTGTGCCAAAATGTGTAAGGAGGGGAGTGAAGGCTTTCCTTGTCCTCTCCTTTATAATCAAGTTGGGGGTAAAATGATGGTACGAAAGCAGAGGTCTACGGCATGTGTGACTGCTGTTACATCGCATTGGCACTAGCCACAAGAGAGAGCTCTCAAGTCTGTTCGATGACTATTCTCAGAGAGAGAACCGGGAGAGATTAAAAGATCCAGACCTTTTCCACACAGCTCTTTGAGGATCACCATCTCGTGCGCCTCCCTCTGACATCACGTTTTGGGGAGAAAGATTGATAGAGCCAGAAGAAAACAGCTTCAGGGTTGTACCAAATCTTGGGCCTGTTGCATCTTGCCACCGGGTTGGCATAACTGTGATTTCAAAGGGAAGTGAAAAAGCTCTGTCTCCTACCCCTGCTGATGCTGCATGCTGAGCTGCAATGCGGATCTGTTTTTGTTCAGCAGAGGCCTAGAAATAGGTACAAGCACAGCCACATTTGAAGTTGGTCACGGTTTATTGACTGATGTGGCCGCTGCGCTTCACGCTTTTTACAGACATCAGAAAACAGATTCCTACAGTCTATACAAACTACCCTACTAACATCCTGTGTGTGTACCCTGCGTGGAATAGAGCCGTTCCCAAATGCCTGCAGTTCTGCTTGTTGAATGAGTTAAAGAGCAAGTGCTTGTCACCCTTCCCCTTTGAAATGATGGACCAGTATGTGGGAAGCTTACAATAGTGTTTTCAGCTGTTGTGTTTTTTTCTGAAAGTACGCTTTCCAGGTTTTAAGAACTTCAGACAAAAATTATCTGGAAAAATCAACAGTTACCAGACTCCGGACCATTACCTGGGTGGAGTTAGGGCCAGGACAGCATGATTGTAATTGTTCCCACCATAAAATAGGATTTGTTTGCCTCGCTTTGCCAGAGGCATGACCGTATATCTCTCTTTCAGGTGGTTCAGCCGGAGACAAGGCATCAGTCAAGCCCCAGACTACAGTCGAATCCGGAGTCCGGCACACAGCAGGCGTGGCGTCAGGGCAGACAACCCAAACGGGAAGCAAGGGAAGGGCTGCGACCACCCCCTTACCGCCCTCGCAGGGACGCTTTTGAAATTTCTACTGAAGGGCATTCAGGACCTAGCAATAGGGATCGCTTAGGCCACAGGGCTCGTTCTCATAATGTGAGAAGCCCGGCGTTCAGCGCCGCGGGCGCTGCGGGACCAGCGTACTGCCAGCCTATCACTACTGTGACTGCCTCAGCTTCAGTGACTGTTGCTGTCCACCCCGCGGTGCACAGCCACGGCTCTCGGGGAGGGAGCTTTCCCTCCTACGAGGGATACCATGAAGCTGACCACGGGCCATTTGAGGACCCCCATGTGCCTTTTAACGTGCGGTGTGAAAGAAGAAATTCTAAAGTAGAAGTTATAGAACTGCAAGATGTTGAATGTGAGGAAAGGATGCCTGGCAATAGCTCACAGTAAGGTAGGTCTGTCTCCTGTAGCTGCAGGCTTTGCCTGTGCCAGGCAATGGTGTGATCAAAAGGAAGGGGAGAGAAGAAATTTCTCTGAGGTACCTTTCCTTCGGCTAAGTTAATTTACTGGTCACTGATCTTCTTAAAGCTGCTGACTGTGAATACAGTACATTTTGCACTAGAAGTCAGGTTGGATAAGGTAGTGCTTTCCAGCACTGAAAGTTACAGTGGGTTCAGATGTGAACTACTTCAGAGAGCCTTGCAAAGTCGGGCAGTGTGTCGTACAGTCACAGCTTAACCAGGTGAGGAAAATGAAGCAGAGGCATGGCATAGCGTCTTCAAAGCTGCGCGACTGCATTTGCCATTCATATGTCCCGTTTTCTGATCCCTGAATCAGGCACGCTCTAAAACATCATACAGAATGACATTGCCTGGCAGGGTGTAAAATTTCCAGCTACTGTAAGAGTTGTCCTCTCTTGAATGAAACTCTGTGCAAGAATTTGAAGTCTGTAGCAAGGGCTGGATCCCTCTGGAAGATGGGCTAAGTGAGGGGTGGGAAGGCCCCACCACGCTTAGTGCACTGCTGCTCGGTGGGGTGTCCCCTGCGCTTCCGGGGGTGTTCAGAGACCCCCCCAAACTCAGGCGCTGGAAGAGTCCTTGGGCCCGTCTCTCCCTTACCAAGGGCAGCTGCAGTGGCTACTGCAGATTTGGGTAGGGTAGAGCTGACCTAGTGGGGCATTTAGCGTGTGCCTGTGAAACAGCAGACCCACCCTAGAATTCGTGGGACTTGATACCTAAATTGTCTGTCTTTAGGCTGGCAAGAGAAGGTTCCAGGACACAGTGCTGTTTAGAACACACAAAACATCCTGTTTAGACAGGATATTTTAGCAGATGTTTGGGGAGGAGTAAAGCTGTTAGTTTTTTTGAAATTTTTCCATTAATTTTATAGGGGAGAAACCAATTGAGTTTACCCTGAAAGCTTTTTGGGGCTTGTGCCTGAAAAAACGTTTCTCACTGGTTTCACTCTCTTTTTCTCTTTTGGGGGAAAGAGGAAGCGTAAAATAGTTACTTAGCTGTGGATCACTGTTTTCTCTTGTTGCTTTTCGGAGCTTTTCAGTGACGGTTTGACCACAGCAAGCTGTTTTATTTTGGTTGTAGAACTATTTTACATGTATGCGCGCGCGTGCACGGAGAGTTCTGATGGAAATTTTTTCATGTCTCACCAAACATCTCAAAGTGCAAATAGGCCTGAATGCCTTTAGCCTCGCAGTCTAGAAACATGGCCAGTAACAGTATCCTCAGAATAAGGAAATACTTGGGCTTAGCTTTTTTTAAGCTGAACTGCATGGTAATATGAGATTCTTAACTGTGCACAGTATTCAATGTAGCATATTTCTCCCTGACATGTTCATTGATTTTGACTGAATTTGTTGCAGGTATCTAAAGCTGGAAACTCGGAAATTAAAGCATCCACATTTTTTTAATTGGCATCAGTATTTCTTTACCAGGAAATTCATGACTTGAGATGAAAGCAGAGCCCATGTTTCCTGACTGCTAACTAACCACAAGAATCATGAAATGAGTTTTGGATTAGCTTGTTTTGTTTATTTTTCTTGAACTTTAATGCATGTTTGTTTTTCTTCACTCTTTATTTGTAAAGGGTAATAACTGAAGCAAAGAAGAGGCCAAAGATGGAACTATTTCCAGAACTGCTTGAAGAGAAGAACTGCTTGAAGCTGTAGAAAAGGACATGCTGCATCAGGACAACAGTTTACTGTTACTGTAACCTATTGTATTATTTTGTTAAATATTTCTTTAAGTATTTAAAAGATGTACACATATGTAATATACAAAAGAACAATGTAAAGTAGTATAATCTGGAGTTGTTTGCCTCTGGGCAATAGAATGGGGACAATATTGTGTGCGCTTTGTACTTTTTGTACATTGACCTCTGTGCCACAACTAAGCTTAATGTAGTTTTAAATTTCAGCATAAGTTGCTGCTGCTTAAATATTATATAATTTACTTGTATAATTCTATGCAAATATTGCTTATGTAATAGGATCTTTTTTTTTAAAGGTACATGTCTGTTTAAAATATTTTAAATTTGCGTATCACAACCCTGTGGTAGTATGAAACGTTACTGTTAACTTTCAAACACGCTATGCGTGATACTTTTTAAAATAAGCAGATATGAAGAAAAGCAAGTTAATCTGGGAGGCTTAAATAGATTTAGCTGTGTGCAGGTTTTGTTTTGCTGTGTGTATCCATGCGTGCATCTGGAAGTGTGCATGCTTTGGTGTGTATGTTCCT
>BOSO01015897.1:0-14834 GCA_018403395.1 Gorsachius goisagi | reverse complement strand
GTAGGGATGAGGATCACAACGTGAAATGGGAACTGTGTGTAAAACCCCGGTAAACTTATCTCCGGAAGAGAAGTGCATGTAAATTACCATTAAAGCCTTTACCTCTTGTTTGCTGATAAATTTATAGACGTTAGCATCAAGGTAGCAATCAGGATTCATCAGCTTTTCTTTTTTTATAACCCGTTAGTCTCTGATAACTTCTCTCTGCCAGTGACATACTGTAACACTGTGCAGTATTAAATGATATGCACAAATAAGTACCTAATGGTAGATTTAAAGATGTTGCGGCAGTCCAAGTTCTTTCATTTTCCTGATTATAACGGCATTTGCATAATGTATGAATTCAAACATTATTGCTGTTAAATAATGCATAAATATTCTCCCATGCTGAAATACATCTATTTCCTCTCCATGAATTATTTTGAATGTATCATTCAGTTGTTTTTCTATTTAAAAATGTAGTTAGAACTCTGCATATATCAGTATTATGACTGGAAGAAGTATCATCACAAGTAGTTGGCTAACGCTCCAAACTGTAAATGAAGTATACATTATTAAATGGGCCATCTCCTTCCTTCTTCAGAAAGCATTATCACCAGAATACAATATTTAGCATTTCTGAAATGTCAGAAGGAAATGCAGGTACATATTTGATTATCCGGCAGGTCTTAGGAAAGACAAAAAAAAAAAAAAAAAAAAAAGAAGAAAAAAAAAAAAAAAAAAAAAAAAAAAAAGAAACCCAACATTTTCAAAGCCCTGGCCCAGGCTGCCCAGGGGGGGTTGTGGAGTCTCCTTCTCTGGAGATCTTCAACCCCCACCTGGACAAAGTCCTGTGCCCCCTGCTCTGGGTGAGCCTGCTTGGGCNNCCCTTCCAACCCTTGCCATTCTGGGATTCTGTGATTTTCCTCCCCCCGCCGAAGGGAATACGAACACGGTCCTATATAAAGAGATAAATCCACAAGAGGTGATTGTGCGAGTTGGTGAATAGCTCTTTGTGAAACTAAGCGCCGTCAACACCCGTTGACTTCCAATCCCATATCCCCCAGATGATGGACCCTTTTATTTGTATTTGATCTTATAAAACGTGCCATCCGGCAAACTCTTAGATAAATCCTGCCAACGCTGTCGCAGAAGTCAGTTACATCAATGACGGATGACAGGGTGAATAAAGGGACTCCAGGATTCAAGCATCTAAACTTGAGCACCAAAAAAAAAAAAATAAAAATTTAACTCCGTGCACAACATTTAACAATAAAGATGTCAACATGAAAACAACATCACATGTATGTCCCTCCCGGGCCTATGGCCCAGCTGAAATGGTCAAAGAAGGTACAGAATTTAATAAAACCCCAAGGACTCAAAAATATCTTGTATATATGCTTGCTTAGAAATGTGCAAATGTACAGATTCGCCACTGCGCCGTCTTTGTTAGGAAATGCCTGCTTTTTGTAATCGCAGTGTTTAAAATAAGCTTTAAGTATTGACTTCTACTTGTATTGCCTCTCTCTTCCCCCCCTCTAAAATTGGTGACTTTCTTTTTAATTACTTTTTACTTGCCATGCAGACATGACTTAGTGTTCCAATTCGGACCCTAACTTGCTGGATTCTCTTGTCTCAGTCAATTTTCCATTTGGTAGGAAAGAATCAAATCTCCAAGAAACAGCATCTTTTTTCTAAAGTGTGTCATCATTTAGGATTTGTCATTATAATGCTAAACCCTGCCCGCTCCATCAGTGCCATGGCCATGACTTTACCCATATAAACCCCTCACACCTATACGTACATACGTGCAAATAAACTCTTTACTCTTTCAAATAGATTTTCTGTCACTGCTCTTCCCTTTTTTCCTTTGCTGCTGTTGATGGTACAGTGGAAATGCACTTTTATAACTGATCCAGTGGTAAAATGAACATATTTTGCTTATGCTCACTTAAAGTGAGTCTGCATAAAACGGGGAACATTCTGAAAGGGATTTGATCAACTTGAAACCATTGCAAATAAAGCACCGAAAATGTCACCTCTTGAATTTGATGCGCTTGTTAACGCAAATAAAATGGACTGTGGAAATTCATGTAGGTTTCTAATGCACAGACAAAAAAAAAAAGGGAAAAAAGGGAAAAAAAAGAAAGAAGAAAGAAAAGTTGCTGAACAAATGCTGTACCATGGATAACGCCCTTGATTTACAAGACTGACTGTTATTCCACAGATTGGACCATGGGGCCATGAGCGTATAGTTAAAAATACTGCAATTTTACTCAGTGAAGAGACTGCTATTTTCATAGCTGAGCTATGATAGGGACAGATCCCACCTGGGTGGGGATACCCACCCAGACACTGCCTAGCGAGAATTAGCTCTTCCTTTCCCTTTGGTTTGAGGTATTTTCTTCCCGCAGAGGCAGGGTTTTCCAAACCACCTCCCACCTGCATCCTCTGCATGGCAGCAGCATCCCACGGGCAGCCCGGGGCCGAGCAGCTCCCCAGTAGCTCAACATCTGGTTAACTTCACTCAGACCAACACGTACCACACTTGGGGCTAAGTCATCAAATCCAGGTAAATAAACCTGGGTTACTTTCGGGGAGAAGCATCTGCAAGACGCGGCCAAGCCGGAATACTTCTGTTTCACCCATTTGAACCAACGCGGGCATGCCGATTCCCAACGCGGGCATGCCGATTCCCAACGCACAGTTAGCGAAAGGCCGAAGAGATGAGCGGGCTGCCAAGAGAAAAGCTACCCTACGTGGCGTCTGCTGTACTTGAGCAACTTGCCCAAGTCTTAAAGAAAGGCCTAGGCAGGTGGAAAGAAATAGGGGGGAGCAAAAAGCCCCTCTGTTTAATTCACAAATGAATTAATGAAGTACAACACTCACCTCCTTGGCTCGTTGTGGGTTGGCTGTCAGGAGCAGGGGTGCGTAGTTCAGAACCGTGACAAAAAAAGAGCGGTGGTGTACATCCGAAACACAACTTCCCATGGGCCCTGTGCTTTGATTGCTGCCTTTAATACTGATAAGAAGTGACAGTAGTTGGATAAAACAATCAAAATTGGAGTTGAAGAGCTTATAAACCTCCTGACACTTCAATAAACCAAAAGCCAACACAAACCTTAAAAAAAAAAAAAAAAAATCTTGTATCTATCTTGAGTCTGAATGGCCACACGGAGCAGAACTAACACGCACTCAGAGGGCTTAGCAGTTACCTCCTGATTTGTTTTACTCTCATTTCATAAAGTTTAAACAAAAAAAAATAAACGCTAAATTCTACACGGAGGAGTAAAGCCTTTTCTAATCTTTTAGACAGTTGCTGCCAGTTCTCAGGAGAGCTTTATGCCTGCTGCTAAATGTCTACAAATCAATATTTAATATTTTGGAAGATGAAGTCTTAATTATCCATCTCCCCTTTAAGCATCGAACCCCCTTTCAGTGAAAATACGACCATTCGCTGGCTGATGGATCGACTGCTCCTTATTAGCGCATCTTTTCCTGTAGGTCAGCGAGAAAGGCTTCCAACCATGGTTCTTGTTTGCTACAGATAGAATCACAGAATTATAGAATCACAGAATCATCTAGGTTGGAAAAGCCCTTTAAGATCATCAAGCCCAATCGTTCCCCTAACCCTGCCATCCCACCACTAAACCATGTCCCTAAGCACCTCATCTCTCCTTCTTTTAAATACCTCCAGGGATGGGGACTCAACCACCTCCCTGGGCAGCCCATTCCAGAGCCTGACAACCCTTTCGGTGAAGAAATTTTTCCTAATGTCCAACTTAAACCTGCCCTGGTGCAACTTCAGACCATTTCCCCTCATCCCATCGCCCGTTACCAGGGAAAAGAGGCTGACCCCCACCTCACTAGTATACGTTCACCTGAGTTTAACCATCTATAAGTTGATCTCAGATGGTTTCTCAAACTCCTGCCATGGTCAATGGCACCTCCAACCACACAATTGAGACTTAGCTGCCCTGCCCTGGTCGGAGCTGCCTGCTTCTCCCCATAGGCAACGGGGAGCGTAGGCTACTAGCCAGAACTACGTATCCAACGTACAGACAAGCGAAGACTGAGCGAGAGGTAAACAGCTAATTTATGAAATGGCAGCTGACTGAAAGTAAATGCGAAAATTAGAGAATGACATTCCTTAAACATTCTTAATTTGCAGCCCAGACAAATCTTACCGCAGAATAGATTTTTCTCATTTGCAAGTACAATGGTTAAATGTGTGCTAAACTTGGGTAGGAAATTCTGAGGAAGGCCAGATTTTTCAGATATTTGGGCAACTAAGAATTCCAATGCCTCAGCATTCAACCATCCCATGATTTAAAATCTTGCTCTAGGAAGAGATTCGCTCACCTTCTGGAGGTTGGAAGCAAGCAAGGCACAGAACCCAGCACACTCTGGATCTGGGTCCTTAGAAGGCGAGTTCCTTACCAAACTCTTCTCCTTTCGATACCTATTTTTCAGTTCAGTACCTGCAAACATAAAGATTTTTAGCGGAGGCCAGAAATGAAGTCCACCGAAACTAGTAGGAACCTTTCAGGTGATTTCAGTGGAACCTGGATAAGCCCCAGGAGCACAAAATCGTTGTGAAACTTAAATACGTGTACTCCAATTAAGTGGAGATTTTGACACAGGGACTATCTCTTCATATAGAGCTGACAAAAACAAATGGATTTTTCTAATAGATGTTTCTATTTTAGAAAGCCACTTATCTTCTCCTTTGTTCCTTGCACTTGATCCTGCACTGAAAGCCTTGGATTGAATCTGTGGCATCACATTTATTTCTCTGGCAACTGATTTTGGGCTCACAGGCACAAGAATTGGAACTTCATTGCAAAAGACGAGTATGAAATGAAGCGTAATCTTAAAATAAATGAAAAATACCTTTCAATTGTCTGTATAATACTGAAAATAAAAACTCTTTGCAAATTTAAAGGATTAATGTAAATGTAACGTTTGTTTTCAAAAGCCTGGGAAAGCATGCTGTATCTGACCCAAGTTTTATTAATACAGCATCCCTCCTCTGACAGCGGTCCATATTTAATGCCTACTGAAAGAGTTTAAGGATATTTTTAAAAAAAAAAAAAAAAAAAAAAAAAAGCAACTCTAGTAGCTTGTCTTTGCTGTTAAAATCTCCAGAGCCTGGCGATCAGCACTTTCCCCTTAGATTATATATTTCTTATACTAATATTGAGAAATATCAGAAGTTATTTTGCTATTTGCATATCCAACATCTGTGTTGTCAGAACACCTAATGTTCAGGTAAAAAAACCAAAACTAAAACCCAACAAACCCCACAAACCACAACAGAATACCAACGAGGCCATGGGATTTGCTTTCATATCCCACTAAATGAAGCGCAGGCCTGGCGCCAGCGCAGGCGCGAACACGCACTCTTCTGAATCAACGGCGATGGGCGCAAGGATTCCTTGTTATGTGAAGATTTAGTGAAGAGTCTAGGGATGAAAAGGGAAATCTCAGGTGCCAGCACAAATCGGATTAGTGATGGGGGAACATCCTAATCCCATCACAGAATTTGAATCTTTAGGGTATAAGGAAGCACAGTCACCTCGGTTATTGCAATCTCACTTTGCCCCCCGAATCGCCCGAGGAATACACTAACACGCTGGCTCTGCCTTGTCTTGGGCACTGTACATTTGTAGTGGAAACCTCTTTTAGGTGATCACAGAATAGCATCATAGACTCATTTGGTTGGAAAAGCCCTTTAAGCTCCCCCAGCCCAACTGTTCCCCTATCCCTGCTGTCCCACCACTAAACCCTGGCCCTAAGCACCTCATCTGCCCGGCTTTTAAAGACCCCCAGGGATGGGGACTCAACCCCTTCCCTGGGCAGCCCCTTCCAGTGCCTGACAGCCCTTTTGGGGAAAAAATTTTTCCTAATATCCAACCTAAACTTCCCCTGGTTGATGACGCAACATCCATCAGGGAACCTCTGTTTCGGGTAAGAGCGTTGTTTCAGGTAACATTACGAGTCGGGATTTGCTGTCAGACCCCAGTCCCCCCAGTCTGGCACTTCACCACCCACTTAATTCAGTCTATAGCTGGGGGGATTACTCATACAACACTAAACAACTTGCTTACATGACACTTCCCATCGGCGCCTCCCTTCAGATCACCCTTCCAAATGTCCAAGACTTTTGTATATGAAAGTGTGGCCCTCCATGGTTAACAGCTTTGTCTTCTCCCTTTCCCCTTTAGGTAGGCTACTTCTCATCCTCGCCAAAACCACTACTTTGGCTTCAAACTTATTAAAAAAAAAAAAAAAAAAAAAAAAGAATCTTGACCCAGGGCACTAATTCAACCCTGCAACACAAACTCACAGATGTGCTTCGTGGTGGCACGGCCATGGCAGGCAGCCACCCTGCATGGAGCACCCAAGCGTGGCTCCCAGCCAACTCCTCCTTCAAAAAGGGGCTGGAGTTACCTTTCAGCAGCCTCCATCCCTGCTGCCTGCTCCTCCGTCCCATGTGGAAAGCGTTCCCCAGCTGCAAGCACTGCTCTTCTGCAACAAGTGCAGGGCCATGAGATGGGATGGTGTCTGCAGCACCTGGGAAGACCCCGGAGGCATGCAGTTACTCCGGACCAGCTGGCATTGGGCATCCTGGCTCCCCTTGAAACTACGACCCCTCGGCAAGGTCTACCCATGATCAAAAAGCATCTGAGAAGCCTTGCAGGGAAGGAAGAGGGGAGAACGGAGCCTTCAGAGAAACCAACAGAGCCACCTGGCTGTCTTCCCAGCGCAGGGAGGGTTTCGCTAGCAGTTTGGCGGTGTGCATGTCTTTAAGCCTCCAAGTCAGCTATTTTTATGGTGGCTTTAGACAAATGGAGGGGATATCGAAGCCGCAACTCTCTAGCAATTGTTATTTCTTTGAACGGTTTTGGTGGAGCAGTAACATCTTTTCACCCTTTCCCATTTCATACTCGCGTTCATGCATTAAGAGAATTTCATTACATTATTCAGCGGCAGTCGCAGCGACAGCCATCAGCGTGGCTCTGTTGAATTCAAGAGCACCATGCTGACTTACTCAAATTTCTGGCCACAAGCTATTTCAAAGGATTTAATTTGCTGCACAGAAAATGTCTTCAAAAGATTTTTTTTTTTTTTCCTCTCTCCCCCCGGATGGAAATTGTCCTCAATACCATGAGTGCACAGCAGCTGTATCAGACATTTGGTCCACTAATTAAGAGAACTAGAATAATCAGCTTTCAAGCTCTAATACCCATCTCTAAATACCTCTAAATGAATTCAAACTAATATTTACACAAGAAGTAGAGCGCGTTACTTCTTCGACGGAGACATCATTTTGGTATAAACTGAAGCATTGTTACTTTTTCTGGTTTGATTTTGGGGGGGACACGACAGTCATCAGTGACCTGATCCTGTCCACTTTGGGTTAAAAAGAGAACTTTCTTCTGGCACGAGTAGAAGCAAGAACAAGCCCTAAACACATGGCTTCCCTAGAGGACCGGGATATGCTGATGTGAGAGATTGCTTCAGCAAGCAGAAAAATGAGCTGGAACTTCTCCTACTTTTGCTTCGTCCTTTGCATTTTTCATACTCTGTATTGACAGCTTCTAGATGTGCAGCATTCTGTGGCTGGTGATCCTTCCCACGCCTATGTACTTTGCTGTCTACAGCCCTATTAACCTCAGATTTATTAGCTAGTTTGTCAGCCACTTACACTGCCAACTTCCCAAGAGGCAAACACATCCCTGTGTGAAGACGCACCAAAAAGACAGCAACGGGGAAAAAAAAGTACAACCCATCTCACCCTTCTAAACTTTAAGAACGCTTAAAGAAAAAGTGAATATCCTACATGTATTCAACAGAGCCTTAAAATTTAAATTAAGCTTAAAACACATGTAGCAAATGCTAGTATCCATTTTACCATCAGAAACTGGTATTTTCTTACTCTTTTGTATTGCTTGGGGAGGGAGGAAGATGTTGACTTGTGGAAAAAGATCATAGCGGATATTTGGTAGGAAAGCAAGATATTAATCAAGAAAAAGAGACATTGTTTTGTGTGGTTAAGGCTCAGCTATAAAATGTCTCAAAGGGGCGTTATTTTGATTGCTGTGCCTGAGGCTCCGTTACAACGACGCGCTAAAATGTAAACGGTGGGCACAGTATCGGGTGTATGGACATGGGCTTGCTTCATCACCTTCACGTGGAGGTGGCTACGACACATAAGCAACATGCATGCTCTTGAACGTCATGAAAATCTGGCTCTAAGTGCCAACCGATGCTTGGAAATCAAACCAGCAAGGGCACAACAGGAGAGTCTACGAGATATTTAGATGGGTGGAAACCCAAAAGTGGGGGGGTTGGCTCACACATAAGACGAGCAATGAAACTTTGCTAAAAGATAACGAAGACATTTGAAGTTTTCTCTGTGTAAATCAACGAACATTCCTTTTTTTTTTTAGGCGTATTTCTGCAGTTCGGATACATTTGAAATATAATCATTGTTCTCCAAGGCCTTCAAAACATATTCATCTTCCTGCGTGATTTGCTGTAGGGCGAGTTCACCAGGCAACACAATAAAACATCAGTTGCCTCAACGCTGCTGAGGCTATTTTAAAGAAAACCTTTTCCCGTGTTTTCCCCGATGTACATCTTTGACATTTAAAAGAGTGGGGAAGTGGTTTTATATTACCTTGTGAAAAAATTATGAGAATGCATGTAAACCTGTGTAAAAGGTTACGGGGGGGGAACAGCGAGGCAGTGTGGGGAAGGATATACCAGGAATTTCAGAAACTAGAGTTGAGCATCTCGCCATCCTACGCTTTATCTCCATGTGCCATCAAGGACTCAGTGGTATCTATCGCACTGAACCGAAGATGCACTTGGGACACACCAAACCTTTCAAATAATTTGCAGTAAGTTTAAACGAAAAACAGCCTGGCAGAATGGATTTTTTTTAAGCGGCGTGATATAAAAAGCACAAGCAAAAGTTTAGCAAGAATAAAATACATGATGGGCTACTGAAGCAGCCTATTTCACTTACTGAACAAGTCCATTATTTGTTGAGAAAACAAAAGGAACAGGAAAGGAAAAGTAGAAATTCTTGAAGTTTGACAGTAGTTTACAGGGATTGCAGATTAATTCTAATGGGCCTTTTCTCAACCATATTTTTTTTTTTTTATGTCAATGCAGTTCTTGAAAAAGAACGGGAAAAAATTACCAACATGCACATATGAAGTAACTGGGGTGTGCTTTTTTTTTTTTTTAATTTCCTTGTGAAGATGTTGAATGCACTCTCTTCAAATGCAGAACAGTATAAGCCCCTGAGAATGTGATGGGAGGTCCAGGGTACCTATGGGTGTTGCAATCACTTGCTCCTTTAAAGCTTAAGCTTGCACGATGCCTATCAATGACTTGGAGTGCACCAACAGAGTCCTCAGAAGGAGCTGGCACAGCCCATCGTGCCCCTTTAAGAGACCTCCTAACTACGGGACTAATTTGGAGGAGTCTATTGGTTACCAAGAACGCTCGTTAACACTCTGTGATAAGCGCTGACAGCCCTATGGGTGAGCCAAATAGGTCTGGTCTGGCCAAGACTCACGGGTATAACTTGGTTTCTGCACCTGCTCAAGATAGTTTGACTATAAAATATGACCTCTTTGGCCCATCCCGGAGGAGTACGAGGGCTGCTGACACGTGGGAATGGGAACTTAAAGTCCTCGTAGATCAATTCAGCTAACAGGGCAGTAAGCGGGGTGGATGAGCGCAGTCCCACAACAGTTTGGCTCCACACCTCAAACTTTGCTTCACTGGAAACCGAAAAGCTGCTGATTTGGGTCAGAGGTCCCCCTGGACGAGAAGAGCTTCACAAGCTGCTTAGCTGAGATAGCTACATAGAAGGGCCTCGTTGGGTAAGTTTTTCTGACTCTGGGGAAAAAAGGTGAAAATATTTTCTGAGACCATCTCCACAAACTCAAAGGTTCTCTCTGGATGAAAGACTGAAGATTTGCATCTGCGAATGTATTTATAGATAAGGTTTCATGAAGCTTGGAAGAGAGAAAATCTGTGCTTCTTAAGACAAGGTGACACAAGTGTTCCACACAAGGACGTATATGGGCAGGTATTTTTAAGTGTTAATTCTTAAAAGCTGCATAGCCCTCTCCCTTTGTGCAGAAGGGTTTTAAAGTAAGGTATTCAAAAGCTTTCAACTAGAAAAGTCTGGCCGGTGTTTTTCCTGCAGGGTAGGCTGATGCGCAGGTAGAAGGCAAGTCTGGGGGAGTCCTGTTACAGCTTATGCCATCCACCCATTCCTCTTCCTTTCTTCTACATGGGAACTTTTCTGAATATAATAGGAGTAAAGGTAATTATTTTGACTTGTGCTGTCCCATTTATGAGCCCCTTTTGTAAGATTTTAGCAGGCTGACTGCTGGATAATGAGGTTGTGTTATAAAAGCGTTCTTCGCTTCCAAAAAAAAAAAATCAAAAAAAAAAAAATCAATCACACGTTATTAATTCTGCATGGTATTTTCATGGTCAGTGTTGATTACTATGCAAGTATGTTTTGCCTAAAACATTAAACAAATGTACCAACCCCAGTTTTGTCACCGTATTTCTAAACGCTTACTACCTTTGACATTTGCAGCTACATGCTTTACAACCGCTTACTCTTCACTATCGGGTTTATTGATTGAAATGCCACTCATTTCGTGCAGATAAAAGAAATGTGGCTTAGCCTGCTTCTGTTTATTAAGATGTGGCCAAGCAGAAATTTCACTTCATTTTAAAAAAAAAAAAAAAGCTCAGCTATCACTTCCCTTGCATTCCCCTCCTATATACGCTGTTTAAAATTCCGAAGAAAATTAGTATATAAAGCCTTCACCCACCTTCTGTTTAGCAGAAACACTTCTATCAGCACAACGGCTTCTGCAGCCCTCTCTGCTAATAGTTATTCAGTTGTTTACACGTTGTTTGCAAGCATCTGTAAACTGTAATACTAGCTTTAACTAACGCAATTAAATAAAAGATTAAGTGAAGAAAAAGTGAACCGCAAGGGAATCAGGGATGTTGGAGAACATCTGCAGATCACGATTCTAAGCCATCCGTCGGGATGTCTAACTTGCGAGCAGTCACACGCGCTTTAATTGCAATGGCTAAATAGGATTCATCCCCCCTAGTGACCAAGAGGGAGGATACAGGGCTTCCACGGCTGCCAGATAACAAAGCGCTCCGACGTTCCGATCGCCCGGCTTATACCCACAGATAACCTGTGGTCAGGAGATCGTTAACAAAAATTATGTATTTTAAATGGCACGGCAGAACTTCCCTTAAGGGGAAAGTATCACAGTGACAAAGCATTCCCAACTGAGAAATAATAAAGAATTCACCAGGATTTTTTTCCCTTTTTTCAAATTACGTTTCCAACTCTTAACAGTAACAGGAGCAGAAATTGGGTAAAACAGACAAATTATTACCTTCTTCACCCCCAGCTAAGAATGGTCCTTTCCTAATCCCATAGTAATTGTGATAGTTGTCCATTTTCCCCCCTAGGAATCATGGTAATGGTATGCATTGAATGCTGATGGTGCAAATGACCTTGGAAACCAATCCAGCCAAGGGTGGCGTCCATGCTTACGGGGCGCTCAGCAGGATGGGTAAAATTACCCAACAGAAGCAACATCCTTAGGGATACAGAGAAAGATGGGGACAGATACGGTGAGGCAAAAGCAGAGGAACAGAGTCACAGAAGACCCCAAAGCTGACGACGAAACCTACAACTTGCCACTGCAAAACCCAGAAAAATATTTCAAACCAGGAAATTATGGGTTCAAACCAATATGCACCTGTGGTTTTCTACAACGGTAAGATTTTTCACGTACTTTAAAATGATCAGAGGAAGAGGGATTACAGGAGGGGAGGCTGAGGGATGCCCATGGCCTCGTAACCGGGAACTCCCGAGGCACCAGTGGCAGGATCCGGGCTCCCAAGTGCTGCCCGCGGCACGGCCATCCCGGGCACAAACTCCAACCCAACTCTTGCTAGAGGAGCAAGCTGCCGGAATCACTCTCCCGCTACCACAAATGACTAACCTGAAAAGGAGCTCTGGAGCATAACGGGATAAATGATACCAGAACAGGAACTGTCGTAACGCTAAAACTGCTTTAACTTCAGAGGGGTGAAGCAACAGCCCCAACCTGAGCTAGGAATGGATCGGGCCCTTTTTTTGTCTGTATCCGTAACATCAGCCCTTGCGTTCCACTATAAAATTTGGTTCTTCACCTGCTTTTTGACGCCCACAGTTTAACCACGGCGAACGAGACAAGTGACCGTCCAAGCCCCAATCCTTCGGGAAGGCGACGCAATAGGTATTCAAGTTAGCGTGAGCCCCTCGTCATCCAGCCACGATTTATTAGAAGTTTGGAAGGGAGTGTTGCACATTTCCTTCCTCCCTGTGCTACCTTCTGCCAGCTGTGTAAGGACTCAATAAAAAAGCCATCCATCCTCTTTTGTCAACCAACAGTTCGCCAGTCTCAAGCTGTAAGTGAGCAGCACAATAAATTAAATATTTGTCAGGGAAGATGTATGGCTTCACAATACTCTTTGATCTAAGATTTTAAGGAGAACACATGGAAACCCATAGCTCGAGTTATGCTATTGATTACTTGAAAAATGTGTTTAAATAAAGGATATAGAACGCGTCTCTCCTCTCTTTCACCCAACCTTGGAAATTATTTTAATTCACAATCAGAAGAGACGGTAAGAAAACAAGAGGAAGTCATCAAAAAATAACAGCAGCAAATCCTGTTTGGGGCTTCCAAAACAAAGACATTTCTTCACGATTAAAAGGAAGGGTATCGATAACTGCTGGTGAAAAGTTACTTTTGGAAAACAGAGCAAAGGACAGAGCTTCCCTCACCTCTCTATCCAAAGTCACAGAATCACCAGAGACAACGAGTTACCTCCAGAGATGACCTAACCCCCTATTTCTGGTGGAAACCTATCTTGACACAGGTCAGACCGTCCTGTTAAGCTGCTTATCTCTGATGACTAATTTTGAGACTATGCTAGATGACTGGTTCAGATGTGATGCCTAATATTTAGGCAGCTAAATTTAGGGGAGATGAATCACCCACAAGAGCCTGCCTAGCTGCTGTTAAAAATCAACAGGAAGCCAAGTTTTATTTGAGCGGTGCCCTACGAGTGACAAAGGGGCCGTTTTAGCAACTCGGTCATGCTACCGTCATGCTGTAACACGCCGTACCAAAACCTGTAAGTCCTGAGCTGTCTGAAACACTCCAGGATGCCTCTAATCCAGGTTAAGCACAGCTTTCTGTATTTATCATCGGGGATAAATTGCAGCCCAGGAAACCACTGTTGTGGGCAGTTTGGCTGGGTTGCGAGAAAGGTTTTCAGAGAAGGAAAGGCAGGAAAGTTTGTGTTTAGCCATTAACGTCAGTAGAGGTGTAGAGACCAACCTGTGTTGGGAGGGACCTGCGTCCGTGGTGGATACGTGGAGCTGCTCCTATGGAACCACGGCACCTTACGGCACAACTCTGTGGATCCGAAACATCAAAACACACAGTGGCCGAGAGAGAGGGGTCAATAGCCGGCACTCGGGAACGAGCTATGGTTCCAGGCAACCAGGAAAGCGTGGTGGCACTCTGCCAGCCTTTAGGTGGACTTCAACACTGCTGGGGAAAAAGTAAATCCTGCTCCGCGTTTCAGCACCCCAGGGTAATGCAACGTCCTCAACGAGCATCAGCAAGTCCAAATTAAGCCAAGATCTCATCTGCACAAAAGCTCAGTACCCTCAACAGGGCACCACAGGGATGTCTCTTGTAGATTTTTTTTTTTTTTAAAAAAAAGCCTGTTATGAAACACTTTCTGTGCTTTCCACATCCACCTTTTCTTGAGACATGAACTTTCAGCATCCAGCGCCGTGCGAAATAACTGCAATTTTCCTTCAAGCACCTATTAACGGTGACGCCGCGCTGACAGACGGGAAGCATGCTATCAGCCCCCTCGACTTTCGGCCTACCTGCCAAAAACAACGGTGCCGTGGAACGAAACCTGCCCTCCCTCTCTAGATGTTTTCTGGAGAAGCTGGTGCGAAAGCTTTTGGAATATCTGCGAAGTAATAGGAGAACGGGTAGCAAACAATTTGTGAGGTGTCAGCCTGACATTTGTTTCAGATAGTACCTAAATCATGACGTTCCCGGGGGAAAGTAGATGTTTTTCTGCAATTTAAAGTTTATGCAAAGGATAATTTTAAAGAAACTTCCCTCTACCAACAAGTCACTAATCTGTCCGTAGGAGGCAATTTTCAAGTGCTTCCCACACATAGACACAAAGATTACAGGCCCATCTCTCTACTGGAAACCTTAGGCTCCTTTTTCATTTAGCACGTTTTTCGCGTAAAAGGAACTACAAAAGACTGAGTAATCCGGTGTTTTAAAAACAGCTTTTTAATCAATTTAGTTATCTGACTGGAAGGAGCAACAGAGCAAGAAAATATCTTGGCCCAAGTTAACTTCTCTGCCAACCACAATTTTTTTTTTAGAAAGTTCTCTCTGCAAACAAGAATCCAGCTCCCACCTGACACCCCAGGAAAATCCTGAACCCGAGCAAGAGAGCGTGCCCAAGTGCATTGGGTGAGGTTAACCCCAGCCGCACCTTTTGCACAGCGTTTCCGACTGAACCGCCGTGAAATGCTGACAAATGTAGACCCAGGCACCGAATTTGACCCCCCCACCGGACACTGCTGCGGGCGAGGAAGGAGTTCACAGAATCACAAGGGTTGGAAGGGACCTCAGGAGATCATCAAGTCCAACCCCCCTGCTAGAGCAGGTTCTCCTAGAGCATGT
>BOSO01015896.1:52781-64547 GCA_018403395.1 Gorsachius goisagi | reverse complement strand
ACAAGCCAAAATGTAGCACACTCATTCTGAACATGTAGCTTTTGCACGATACCACCTTAAGTTATTTTCTTCTTTTCTTTCAGAAAATACCATAAAGGGAATAAAAACACCTGAGGCTGAACAAAGGGGCTCCAGACTAACATGTAACACTTTTTAGTAGAGGTGGGTGAGGCCTTGGAAAAACCCCATAGCTGCTTCATTTAATGCTGGAATCCACCGGATCGCTTTTTTTTGGAGCTACCTGTGCACGTTTCCAAACAGAAAGGTGTAAATACAAACACAAACACAAAGAAAGCACTCACAGGCGTCATTTGATGGTACTGTTCTTGAATCCTGTTCCAGTGCCCCTCATATGGGATGCAAGGTACTGACCCAGTTCAAGCTCTTGCTGGTGGCTCAAATGTCATGGAGGTGTCATGGGAGGTTTTATGCCAGGTCAACTCCTTTTCCTTGGCAAACATAAACCCCATGTCATGAGATCTGGGTAATTCAGAGGTGAAACAACATGCCAGCATCTGACTGGAATCAAATGCACATGACTGGGATAACCAGAAGTTCCTGAAACCACAGCTCCCCAAAACCAAATTCTCATGAGCCTTTATTTACCTCTTGCACTTGACTGAACTTCCAGTGGGTAAAGAGAATAAATGGCGCGTGACCTAATCAGCCCACCTGAACCAAATTCTCCATATGCACATCAGAGGCATCGAGCATTATTAGGAGACTCCTCAGAGCAGGCCCAGCCTGGTTTGCAGCTCGATCGCTCGCGTCTCCTGTTCCAGAGGCCAACAAAGCTATACCAAGTCATTCTGGGTGCAGCTGAACTTCTGAAGCAGTATAGGCACGGGCACACTGCCCTGGTGCCGTGTCCAGATACTTTGGTGTCCTCTCTCTACACTGAAGCTGCCATGTGGCCAGCTTACAGCAACCTTTTTTTTTTCTTTTTTTCATTAAAACTAATTGGTTCTAAGCAGGAAGCACTTTTTAATTTCCTTTAGCATTAGAAATAATGTTAGCCGCCATAAATGAAATGAAAGACACCTCCCAAAATGCATTTTCAAATGTTCCCTAAATAGCAAATGACATTCAAATCGAATGCAGACAGAATTGTAATTGGAAGCTGCAGAGAGCCCTCTTTCAGGATTCTCACCATAATTGCTGTTTCGCTGAAAAGGTTCACGTAACAAAAGCCTTTGCATGTAAGGGCCAACTTCTCCAAAGCACACAGCTAATTCTGCTCACTCCGATGACACAAAGCGCCCCCAAATTCTCTTCAGCTGCCAGGTAAACTATGTGGACAGTGTCACCTCATAAGCCACAGCAGTGCAAAGCAGAAGGAAAACAGCAAGGAAAGGTTCGCAGGAGGGTGATGAGTACGATATATGGTCTGGAACGGCTTCTTCATTAAAAAAAAAACCAAACAGCCCAATGGGTTGGGATGCTTCATGTTAGGAAAGGGGCAGGTGAGGGGGATTTAACAGAGGGCTACAACATCTTGGGTCCACTGGAGGGGCAGGCAGGGATGACACGTTAAACCATCTTGTCCAACCCAAGAACCAGCAGTATCAGAGGGAAGTAGGAGATGGTTTGTCATGCAACAGGCAACAGATGCTTGTAAGAAGACGGGGGTGCAGAAAGGTTACAGGGATTCAAGGCAAGGCTTGGCAAGTGCCTAGAAGGGAGATCCAGCAAGGATTATTAGACAGATGAGTCTTATCAGACACTGAAAATATCCTGAGCTGAAAATAATTAGAGCCCAAGAGAGTACTCGAGGAAAGTATCATAACTGCTTGCCTCTCCTTACTGTTGTCCAGGAAAGCAATTATGGCCGGTGGGTTTCTGCAGAGGTTTTTAGTTAGCAACAGCCTTTACTGGGCCCTCCCTGCAGTGCCAGGTATCAACCCCACCAAGCTATCCCTCCAGGCTCTCCTGGAGAAGAGGAGAGCTATGCAGAAAGAGGAAAAAATGCAGAGAAACCAACTGATGTCAGGGGGCAAGAAATTTAAAAAAAGGGAGGTAGAGTGAGATGAACCCAGATGTATGAGGTTGTATAGGTTGCTCTTAGGACTCTAATCCAGGTCTCACTTCAAGTGAGAGGGAGGAGAGGGCTGAGCTTCTATTTGGGCTGTTGTAGATGTGATGGTGTTAGGAGAAGGGGAAGATTTCAGGGAAAGGTAACACCTTCAAGTAAGGCAGGTGGGGAAAGCCGTCAGCCTTCTGGACATGCAAACAGCCTACACTGAGCCTGTGAAGAACTCTCAGGTGGCCCGTGTGCACCCCAAAAGCTCACCTATTTCACCATATATCACCAACTATATCACACTCGAACTAATAAGAGACGCTACCTCTCCCTCCAAATCTTGACTCCCTGCATCACCGTAAGACAGATGATACCCAAAATAAGAATCAATAACCAGGTTGTGAATAAGGAAAGATGTACCACATAGCAAATGGATACTGAAAAGGGCAAGTTCTACGGAGGACTCATGATCGAAAGGGGTGGGGGTGGGGGTGGGGGTGGTGGTGGTGTTACGGTAGAAGCCACACTGCTCAGCTCTTCATACCTTCAGGAAGGAACATTTGGAGAGGTCCAGAGGACCCAAGGCAGTTGGGAACCCATATCTCAGTGTTACAGGGTTCAGCAGCAGGAGGGACAGATCCTGGAACCACAGAAGGAGACAGCCCGTTATAGAAACATGGACGTTTCACACCATTAGAGGTTTATGTTAGTAACAGACAGCTCAAGGAATGGTTGGAAAAAACCTAAATCCACTCATTTCAAAGCCGCTGTTTAGCTCTCCTATCACACCAGACTCTTTTCTTCAGTTATCATCTCCTTCCAGCCCACAAGCCCGTGCCGTCACACCAAGAAACCCATTCCTTCAGTCCTGTGCCTCTATCGGGTGGCAGGGGGGGGGTGACGATAAATACACCATTCTCAACAGCAGCTCGCACTACACCCAGGGTGCTCGGAGTAACGTTACCTCTGAGGAAATTATTAAAAGAATCAGGTTAATTTTGCAATTCACACCTGGGCTGCAAATGTGAAAGACTCCGCAGTAATCTCTAATGAAATATTACATTGTTTAAAGAGTTCCCAGTGAAATTTGCCCTTAATTGATTTTTGATCTGTGAAAAAACACCGCGGAGAGAGAGAGGGAAGATGTTCATCATACTCCTGCTTTATCACTCCTGTGAGCCTCTTCCTTCCGTTGTTTCCTTTGTACCCAGAGAATCGACACGGCACCGAAGAAAGCAACCTGGAAGATACTACAAAACTAATAAATAACACTCAAATGGGAATCCTGAACAGCACCATCCTCCTAAATCATCATGCAAAAGGTGAAGTAGTCTCCTAGGACAATGCAGAAGTTGGAGACCATGGGTTTGCAGCTAGCGCTGTCCCAGGCAAGCCCTGTGGGCTGAGGTCTTCTCCATCCGCCCCGGAACCTCCCCAACAAGACCCAGACCGACCGCTCGTGTGGCTGCATGTTTCATCTTGCTCTCAGAACATCACGGGGGAGCTTACGCCAGGAATGAATGACACAGAGCAACAGCCAAAAATATCGACTGCAAAATTCTGACAGAAAATTCATTACAGCATCAGCATCCAGATCGGGACGCGCCAGGACAGGAACAGCTGCTGCAGCCCAGGAAGCAGGTTGGTGTCAAATCCCGAGCTAATTCACTGAAAAGCCCTTCCAAAAACCGGCAGCAAACTGTCATAAAGCAAATGACCAAACAGTAAAACATAGCTAGAAGAGACAAGAGGAAACCCAGCTATAAACATCACCAAAAAAACCTGCTGAAAGAGATGACTGTAAACCACTAGCCACTTGATAACATTTTAACTAACATTTACAGCAGCCAGAGCACTCATTTTGCATAAACCTGAGTTAATGACAGAAAAAAAAAAAAAAAAAAAAAACAAAAAACCCCAAATGCAAAGAAAATTATGTGTAAAAGTTTTCTGCTGTACAGATCCACGTTGAAGACTTGCCAACCAAACAGGCACTGTAACACCTTCCACGGCAAGCAAGTTGTGACGGGTGTGACAGCAGGTTGAAATCTGGGAGGCTGTCAAGTGAAGTGGAAGTCCCTGGACACACCAAACACCTTCAACAATAAAGCTTTTGGTAAGAAAACAGAGTATCTATTAAAGGGTGGAGATGAGAAGAGTCCTCCAGAATTATGGAAAAACTAAGTAGTGTCAGGTTAGTGAAAGAGAGACCACCCAACTGCTGCAGTAGAGGGTGAGGTGGTTTTTCCCCCTCTAAGCATGGTTGGGACAGCCGGGAGTTCTACACAGTCCCAAGCAGAGTTTAAACGCCTTCAAAAATAAAGTTGTCTAGAAAACAGGAAGCATTAATGGCATTGGGCAAGTGGCAAACATTAAATCCATCACAGAGACCAGAAATGGAAGAGCACATCCTAACCAGGCAGCTGGTAAAACATGACCAGGAGCCTGGGTGCAACACTACTGCAGAGAGCACTGCGAGCTGGGATGGTCAGAGAGATCACAGTTGTGGGGCAACTCATTGGCTATTTTTCCCATCTGCCATCACAGCTATTTCCCAGACTGACGCCTGCTTCTTCTCTAAATCCTCCATTTGGCCCCAAAGGGAATTTGGATCTTTATGATCTTTCCCAGTCTCTACTTAGAATCACAGAATCGTTGAGGTTGGAAAAGCCCTTTAAGATCACCAAGCCCAACCATCACCCTAACCCTGCCATCACACCACTAAACCCTGGCCCTAAGCACCTTCATCTGCACAGCTGTTAAATACCCCCAGGGATGGGGACTCGACCCCTTCCCTGAGCAGCCCCTTCCAGTGCTTGACAGCCCTTGAGGGGAAGGAATTTTTCCCAATGTCCAACCTAAACCTGCCCTGGCACAACTTGAGGACGTTTCCCCTCGTCCCATTGCCTGTTCCTTGGGAGCAGAGACCGACCCCCCCCCGGCTCCCCCCTCCTCTCAGGCAGTTGTAGGGAGTGATAAGGGTTCCCCTCAGCCTTCAGGCCCCCCCAGGGCCCCCAGCCACTCCCCATCAGCCTTGGGCTCCAGACCCCTCACACTTCATTGCCCATCCATGTTCTTCGCTGAGCCCCTCCATGTCCTTCCGGGAGTGAGGGGCCCAACCCTGAACCCAGCATTCAAGGGGTGGCCTTACCAGTGCCCAGGACAAGGGCACAGTCACTGCCTGGCTCCTGCTGGCCACACCAATCCTGTTACAAGCCAGGATGCCGTTGGCCCTCTTGGCCACCTGGGTACACTGCTTGTGTGCCCTCTTGGCCACCTGGGCACACTGCTTGTGTGTGTAACACATTCTGGCACCAAGCAAAACCAGACTCTCCTGCCCTGGCACTGTGAGGTCTGTGTGCCTCCGCTAAGATGCTGAGCACCTTGGATATCCACTGGTATCTCATCACTTTAGGTTTAGAGGTTTTCAGCTCTTTAGATTAGCTCTAAAGCTCTTCCTCCCCATGCCCCTAAACACCAAGCATGTTTGCTCTGGGTCTCCACCTCAAGCTGTCTCCATGTTCACCTGCTGCCTCTCAGCCTGCTGACTTCATCTATGTCTGGCAGAGATCAACAGAGCAAGGTGAAAGCTTGGCGAAGTGGCAAAATAACTAGGGAAAAGACCGTTTAGCAAGTTACTCATTAGGATGAAACTCACTCCATCCAGACCCAGCTCAAATATTTAGCTTGGGTGTAAGGGACCTGAACAGCTGAAAGCTGCAGGGAAGTCGGATGAACCCTGGTTCCTTTTAGGCAGGGTGGCTCAAGGACAAGAGCCTGATCTGAACTGCAGCTTCTGAGGTGGGAGGGGAGGCCCAGCAAGCTGTCCCACAGCCTGTGCAAGGCCAGAGCCATAGCCTAACCAGAGCTGAGCCCCAGCACAGGCAGCCACACCCAGCAGAGAGAGGTCCCAACTTGGCCTTGGGACCCCAACCAAACTGCCTTCCAATCGGCATAGTCAGTAAATGTATCTGGACAGAGTAAAGTCAAGATGCCCTCAACGCTGCCACACCCTAGCTTTTAATATTGGTGTCTTCTAATTTAATTAATCTTTTCCATTGAGTTAATTCATTATCTTTATATTTTAGGGGGTTTAAATGAGTGATTTTAAAAGTACCCAAGCTCCGGTTTTATTGGGGATGGTGCAAGAAACGAAATTCAGCAAAATTTTGTGCGTAGTTACACTAGTTAACCTCGGATCCAGTCAAACTCCAATAAAAGAGGATGTTTCACTGAGATAAGAAGTTACTCAGCTGCCACATAGTAACCATCCACATGCTTACTATCAGTCTACGACAAATGCAACACAAGCTGATTAAGAGGCAGTACCTCAACTGCCATCCACATAGCTTGCTGCTCAGTAACTCTTTATGTGTCTAAATCCGGTATAACAGCGCATTTCCTTCAATTTTATATCACTAACATAAGAATTATAACATGGTTCTTATGGGAACGATCAGATCAATTTTGCCTTTTGTAAAGCATGCGCTGGCTTAGACGCCCAGCAAGAGGTTATGCATCTTGGCTACCACCAGAGGACTTTTTATCATTCATTTAATATCTGTCTGTGAGAACCAGTGACATTTCAACCTTGCATGTGGGTCTGGGGGAATCACCTGGATGGGATTTGAACTCAGTGGTTCACCTGCGACCATGAGTTTGATCCTTAGGTAGGACTCGGCTGGCATCAATCTCTTCTCTACATGAGCAGAAAGGAAGAAGCTCCAAAGTAAAGCTCTGTCTGGAAGCTCTCCATCTGAAGTCCAAGCCCATCTTGTCCCTACCAAGTGGAGGATCTTCCTTCTGCACCTCTCCCTCGGCTGCCTTGTCTGGACTGTCAGGCTGAGCATCTGGTGCATTTCATGATCATCGCAAGAAGTGAGACCTTCAGTTCCGAGTTACGGAGGGACCTGCAAGATCGTCCAAGAAAAACGTGGGCCTGATTATAAAAATACACAGATTCCTCCAGCTCAGATTTCCCTAGGCAGGTTCGAAACCATCCAACGTCATCTCACAACCACAAAGAGCCACTATATGTGAAGTCTAGCTCTTTGGCCTCAGTTTCTTGGGTATAATCAGACACAGTTAATTTAAGAAAATTCAACATCAGCAAAACCATTTCACACACTGCACAGCCCTTTTCCTTCTGGAACAAAATAAGCGAAGGACCATCCCTGTGTACCAGACATCAGGGATATCCCTGGAAGATGACAGGTTCCAGGACAGCCCCTACCAAAAGACCTTCAGCTAGCTCTTTTAGAGCTAGTCACATCTGCAGATCTTAGAAAACACCTTTTATGTCAGGTGCCTGCCCTATCTTGCAGGCACAGAAGCTAATGCACAAGGATGGAGAGCAATCTAAGCAAGGTCACGAAGCCCAGGGGCAAGGACACAACTGGGAGCCAGGTCTCTTGGGTCCCATGCTACTGCTCTATCCACTCTGCCTTGAGATGGAGGTACTTGTCTTGTTGCTTGAGGTACAATTTAGTGTACTCCTTACCCCGTTCCTTCAAATGGAAGGGTCTACGCTCTCGATTTGATTTTTCTGCCTTGAAAGCCTGCTCCTCACCGATTCACATTCATCTGTCTCATTTCCCTTGTTCTTTGTACACTGTCATTTTTCTAACAGCAACATATTCAACTACATCATCCCAGGCATTTTATTTGTGTGGTTCTGCTCTAACGGCGAGTTTCAAATTATGCCTTGCTTTCCGTTTTGCTTGAGTGTAAAAACGTCGTGTAAAAACGAACAACCCCTCTGATGGAGGCTTTCAGGCTTTCCATTTGAGGAACAGCATGCAGCTTTTTTTTTTTTCTGGGAAGCAATGGGAGAAGGATCAATCCAGTTTTTGTTTTACAGATTGCTACAATAGATAGCTTCCCCGTAGGGAGTGTTGCAGTACTATATTATGCTTATATAAAGGGTAATGACTAGGAACTTGGAGAACTCTACCCTTAGGAAGTGCCTGACAAGCGAGAACAGCAGGTGTGGAAGAAGAAGAAAGCCTAAATACCTTTCTGTCCTGACTTTCTCTTCTTTTATATTCGGAGACTGAACTCGGTGTCAGAAGCAAGTCGACTCCTGCAGGTATGTGAAAGCGGAAAGGTCTGAATATGGCAAGAAAGAAAACCCAAACAAGCAGGGGAAAACCGCTAGTAGAGTGGTAGCCCCAACCCCTGTTCCCGAGTGGGTGGCCTGGAAAGGAGCTGTGTTCAGCAACAGGAGGGTCTTTAGCTCGCTACAGGAAAACTGGGAAATTACAAGAGGGGCTGGATAACAGAGAAAACAAAGGGACGGCAAGCATGCTGCTGAGGTCCCCCCTGAAAGGCTGCTTTGTGTTTTGAGAGCCTCTGGCCATGTCAGCAGCAAGCTGTGAAAAAAAAACACATAAAACCCTGGAGAGGCTCCACAGAGATATTTTTGACCCACGTAAACCTCAAATGCAAAAGGTCTCATCTCCGCCCTTGTAGACCCGATATGCCTTCACGCTGCTAAACAGCACAACATGCCCACCATAGGGGGAAAAAAATAAACTCAAAAAAGGTGGGAATGCACTACATTAAAAGAAAACCATTATGAGAGCAATAGGCATTTCTGGTCCAGAAACGTCCCCATTGCAGTATAAACCACGAGGCAAAGGAGCCTTCCAAAACAAATAATTAAAAAAAAGAATCAACACGTTTGCATGCCACTGAGCAAATTCACCACTGGTCAGAGAGGTCACATCCAGGTACAAGCGACCGAGGAAATATGAATTCCTTTGGAAAAAGCCACATAATTCAGCAAACTTTAGCTCTGGAAGCAGAACGCACACAAAACATGCACTTTGGGATGAGGGAAGCTGCAGCCTTACCGTAGTCTGGACACTGGCATTCAGAGGTGCAGGGCCAGGAATGTTCCCTGGGATCCAGTCTGCAGGGGGAAATCTCCAGTGCCACCAGCAAGTTGCACAAATGACACCCCTCTCTCTGATGCTGCTATGCTGATGGAATTCCCCATATGTGGTTTAAGATCCAGGGTACAAGGACCAACTGCTCTCCAACTGCTGGCAACAGCCAGGAGGGGAGAGCTAAAAACGAGATGAAGCAGTGGATCATACACAAGCAATCTCCCATCCGCAGGTTACAACCCTATCCCGCAAAGCAAAAGCTGACATCCAAAGGTATTAGAGAGGCTCCGAGATTATTAGAACTTGTGAACGATCCAATAAAACATCTTCCCAGTCCTGCTGTCCCCCAAAGGCAACGCCTGGACAAACACCCATTACAGCTGCATTAAGACAACGCAGCAGCTATATAAAACGCGCAGCTTTTCCAGAAATGCCATGATATGAACGGGGGTGAAATCAAACCTCATGATGGCGGGGAACGGGGGCCTAAGTCACCCCTTGTACAAAAGGATGAGCTAATACCCGTGGTCATAACGATCCCCAGAACAAGTCTGTCTTGCTGTAGAGCCTGTGTACAAAAAGAGATGCAATATCTATTCCAAGTCAGTAAAGCTTCAGGAAGGAAACCTCGAACCAGTGCTGACTGGGTTTTTTTAAAGCCACAGTTTCCCATCCAAAATACCTCCCACGCCTCCCCCTCAATCCAAAATACCAGTATATCAGAAATATCTCTGCCACACACTGCAGAAAGGAGGGCTGTCCTCACAGATGCCTCTCTCCCAGCGTCAGCATGGGGTGCGGAGAACTTCACCCCAAAATAAATTCAGAAAACTGCTCAAGGGCATGAAAAGCATCAAAACAAGCTAGCCACTTTGCTGACTCCAGAGCAAGGCTTGGCTAGCTTGCAGGAGCTACACAAGACAAAGCTTTCTTCTGCAGAAGCTCCCATGCATCGTCCTACCAGGACGAGCAGACACCAGAGCCGGCAACGTGCTGCATCCTCTGCTGCTGGGCTCCGGCAAAGGGCTGAGCACGGAGCTCAGCACTGGCAACGCAGGCACCGCACCGGGGCCACAATACAGAGGGTCTCTCTGGATCAGGTCAGGGCCTTTCTGGCGTAACTGGAAAGCCAGAGGTGCCATAAAGCCATGACAGATGCCACTGGAGGCTGCCGATCTTCCTCCTGCCCCCAACACTACCCACGGCATTCCCGAGAGCTCCTTTTCCGCAGGTTAAGTTGAGCAGAGGCAGGGGTGTCAGAGGTCTGGCAAGAGTCAAACGCATATGGGAATGCTGAACAGAAAGCAGAGATGTACATGAGACACACACCATCCCTGAGAGATCTCACGGCACGGCAGGAAGGGGCCTGGCATCAAGAACACCACCTTATCATTAACCTCTCCTCTTCGGCCATCCGACAGGGAAATAAGGAACTACAGAAAACACGGTGAAGCCATTCGGCAGCACGTTAATCCCAACACCCACGTTCTGACAGCAGGCTTCAGTTTACCCAACTGCGCTTTGGTACCATGTACCTGGGAAAGAAAACCGAGCCAGATCATTAGCGCCGGGCCACACTAACAGCAAGAGCCAAATCAGCAATTCAGGTGGCTATGAATTAGCTAAAGCAAAGCTGCAGAGAAAGATCAGGGAAGCAAGTCACTGCCAGATGGAAAAATGCTCCTGCTTGGCTGATGCTGGGTGTCTGCATCCAGCATCTCTGGCCCCTGGGTGACTCCAGCCAGCGGCGCGGGGAAAAGCAACAAGAGATAAAGACAACACACAGGTGAACACCAACCTTGCTGAAATAAGCAGCCTAAGAGTCCCAAAATCACAGCCTGTCTGATCCTGGGAAAAACAAACCCGTTTCCTCGGGACCAGCCACCCGTGGGAAGCAAGCTTAGATTGAACATGCAAATCCCCATGCCTGCCATGCCCCCAGATGACTAACACCTTCCCCTCTATGGACCCGAGAGAGCAGCAGCAGAAGGGGAAACACCGGCAGCACGAGGCAAGCAGTGGGAAGGGAGGAAGGCGAAGAAGAGGCTGCCCCGGCGTCCCCCCACCTGCAAGAGAAATGCTCTCGCTACATTTTCAGGCGAACGGCACAGACAAGGAGCTGGCTGTGAAGCACAACCAGAGCACCTCGCACAGACAGAGCGCAGGGGGTCCAGGCTGCTGCTTGCCATGCCACAGGGAAGCCACGGTGCTGTGACAGATGGCAGAGGCACTGGGATAAACTGGGATGGCGGGGGAACCAGGCAATCTAAGGATCCTGAGTACAAGATGAGACACGTCTGCCAGGGACAGTTAAGCAGTGTTGCTCTGATTGTGATGGGAGACCACTGAACACCCCAGCCCACACGGCGGAGCCTCACCGGAGATGACATGACCTCCATTAGAGCTGCAAAGGCAGCACAGCTGTGACACCCAGGCGTACACACACCTACCTCCCCCTCAGAGACCTTCTCACCCATGCAGAAGAGCAGGTCACGATGCCGCCTCTTGAGTGCTGGGTTCAGGGTTGGGCCCCTCACTCCCAGAAGGACATGGAGGGGCTCAGCAAAGGACATGGATGGGCAATGAAGTGTGAGGGGTCTGGAGCCCAAGGCTGATGGGGAGTGGCTGGGGGCCCTGGGGGGGCCTGAAGGCTGAGGGGAACCCTTATCACTCCCTACAACTACCTGAGAGGAAGGGGGTGCTGGGGGGGGTCAGTCTCTGCTCCCAAGGAACAGGCAATGGGACGAGGGGAAACGTCCTCAAGTTGTGCCAGGGCAGGTTTAGGTTGGACATTGGGAAAAATTCCTTCCCCTCAAGGGCTGTCAAGCACTGGAAGGGGCTGCTCAGGGAAGGGGT